>JASAOC010002102.1:0-177355 GCA_030849835.1 Herpetomonas samuelpessoai | reverse complement strand
ACGCTCGTGGACATCTAAGCCGTCAGCACGCGCACACATGTCAGCACGGGTATTTCAAAAGAAACCATAAGTCCAGTGTCTTTTATATTCATTTCAAATTACGTTTTTAGTTTCATCTTTTCTTACGGGCGTCATTCGTCCTTTAACCACTTTCACTGTCGCTATGATTTTCCGGTGCCATCCATGTATCTTGCGTGGTTGACCGTTGTTCGGTTTCGATCCGTATGGGTGGGCGAATTCCTCGATGGCTAAACATGCCGAGTCGAGTTGGATGTCCCCCGTATCGAATCTGGACCGGAAGTGGTAGCGGAGTGCTTTGCTTTTCATAACCTTTGGGTTCTTTTTCTTTTGTTTTTTGATGAAACAGTCTTTCCCTGGACGCACCAAGAGTGAACGTCTGCATTCCATGTGCTGGTCCATCACAAGTGCCTCTAAACATGCCAAAACGGACGTTTCCTTTTTGGGAGCACTCACCAGCGCGATGCGCACCTCGAAGTCCACTCCACACACACCCCTCTCTCTCTCTCCTCTGCCGCACATGCACCTGAGGCAAGTGGAATTAGGTATTTCGTATGCAATTCTGAAGGTGGGATTTCCGTAACAAGCTTGATACTCCGCTCAGAGCGCCGACAATAAGATGACGCTCTTTGCATGGGCAGGGTAAAAGCCTACTTGGCTGTATTCCGAATCCTTGATTTGGGTTTGCTTCCAACACGATATACGTGCGAGTATTCCTTCAACAATATTTCTCTTTTTTTTTTTTTTTACGATACTTTTGAATAATCCTTATTTTGCAGAAACCATGGTAAAAATGTTTTCCTCCTCGATTTTTTGTCTTCGTTATTCCGATTTGTTATTTCCGGTCAAAGAAAGTGAAAGAAAAGAAGAAGAAAAAAAACACGCCCAAAATGTGTGCCCACGTGATAAATGCCAAGGTGAAGAGAGCCGTCTTCACAGACAGTTGAGACACGTGGGAGGGGAGCCCTCGGTGGTGTGCGATCGTGGCACCGCAGCGCTCACGCGGTGCTGTGAAAACAACCCAATGGCGACACGTCTTCCACAGGGCATACGACTGATGGACAAACGAACTGCACATTGCCTACCACCCTCCCTCCCTCATGTTATGCTTCCCGTCCCCAATGCCTCACCCTCCCTCCTACGTCTCCTGCGGTGTGCAATGGTCATAGAATACCTCCAAAGATCCCTAATAACCGTTGCTCTCACTTGCTAAATCGCTCCTGAGTCGAAAGCCTTGAAGCTCACGCCTGCACTAAACCTACACAAGTACGTGTGACACTCACACAGACGTGAACCCATTTGGTGATTCTCCACCTGTTGAGATACAATGAGCAAGCGAGAGTTACAGTCGGAGAGCCTGGTGCAAGACAAGGCAAACCCTGTGTCACCAACCGGAGGTGAACCGCAGGGCTCCCTGCGGCGCTACCTGCCAACGCCCTTCCGTGCGTGGATGGCTTTCAACGTGTGGGTGGAGTTGTCCACAATCTACGGTCTTGTCACAAGGAAGTCCAACGTGGTGGAACTCTCCCCTTGGTTCGACCGGCGCTCGTACTATCTCGAGAACACAGCCATGGGGTACATGTACATGGCCACGCTGATTGTGTTCGTGTGTGCCCGTGCACTGATGTGGTACCTCCCGCAGGATGCGATGATCATGCTGTACGGGGCGGTGGTGCACGTGATTGAGGTGATCTTCTTCTTGGTGCTTATCAACGCCAAGGACGACTGGGGCTTCGACGAGGTGAAAGGAAAGAATCCTGGGACCGAAATCTCCATCATCATGTGCTTCATCACCTTCAACGGCATCATGCTGCCTCTCCGCTACTTCAGTCTTGCGTCGAAGCAGCAGCGCGGACAAATTGAAAGCAGTGAATCCAAGCAGCGAAAGAAAACCGCGTAGCAGAATGCGGTAGAGCAGCACAGACTCACATAGTGACACCGCTACGAAACACGCACACTGTCTCGTCTAGCATCCATTCTCTCAAACTCCATCTCTCGTATTTTTTATTTTTTTTCACTCTCCTTCAACACCATTCTCTCCATACGTTTTTCTCTACAACACCTCCAATTCCTACCTTCTACGCCCGATGGCTGGCAGGCGTGCACTCGGTTACAAATGTGCACGGACCATAGTGAATTATCGATGTGTTTTTTCTTCTCTTACCATGGTAACCGCATCTGAAGTCGCGACCCTTAAATTTCTCGTAACTTTTTCAATAATCTTTGTTTGCGTGGCATTACGCCTGTCGAACTTGTTTTTGGTACTGAATATATTTTGACAACGCTGTTGCATTTTATCCTCAGCGCGGTCAAAATTTTAAAGAAAAGCGAGTCACCTCCGTGCACGAAAGCACCACCGCTGTAACTACGCGATGGCTCATGAAGCGTACACAAAAGTTGTATATTGGCGGAGTCGTGGCCGGGCTGTATCACGAGCAAGGGGATCTTTATCGATCACTCTCACCCACCCATGCCCCCCGTCCCCCTCATCCTCCTTCTAGTCAATGACCAACCACGTAGCGCGTCACTTGCCCAGCAGCATAATGCCACTGCTGTCGTCGTCGCCGCTGCTTGGAGCCACTCTGGCCCCACCTGCGTTCAACTCCTCCTTGCCTCACCCCTACCCACCTCCCTCTCTTTCTTTCCCACATTTCCACACACACACGCACACACAAACGCAACAGACACGTGCTCAATCGACCGAAAGAAAAGCAAGTCTACCATCCTCACCCATTCCTCTGTTCAAGGCACCACGATATCCTCGCAATGGGAATCCTCTTCATTCAATGGTACACGGGGGCAATGCTGCTCCTCGACGCCTACGTCGTGTACTCTCTCTGGGGAACCTCCCTGCTCGACGGCACAGCAACACTGACGGGGACAGCGGCGCCGCATCTGTCGCAGCGCTCCATGTGGTTCGACAAGAACGCTGACAGTCCCACCAGTATGGCTACTATCACGTTCGTCATGGTGTTTCTGATGCTGCCTCGCCTGTTCACCATCCTGCAACCAGTGAACCACTGGTTTCTGCTGAATGGGGCGGCAGTGGAAGTCACCAGACTGATCCTCTTCTCACTGCTCCGTTCCATCAACGAAGCGGCGGCGCCGACGGACAAAGCGGTGCAGGCCTTTCTGGGGTGCAACGCGGTGTACTATACATGTGCCTGGCTTTCCGCGGTGCGCACGCCAACGAAGCTCTCTTCCGCCCCGTAGCAGGTCGGAAGTACGAGACGCAGTGTGTGATGGCTGTTTATTGGACATGGCCTCTCCACCCGTCCATGTCGCTCTGTCTACCAGTATGGCTCTCTAGGATGATGCAACGCACAAGCATCACGCACAACGCTCAATCGTATCCCAGTGATGCAGCACCACACTTCAACTTCCAAAAGACAAGAGCACTGTTCGGCTTGGCTTTTTCTCTCCATTCTATCAATCTCCATCTCTCGTATTTTTTATTTTTTTCACTCTCCTTCAACACCATTCTCTCCATTCGCTTTTCTCTACAACACCTCCAATTCCTACCTTCTACGCCCGATGGCTGGCAGGCGTGCACTCGGTTACAAATGTGCACGGACCATAGTGAATTATCGATGTGTTTTTTCTTCTCTTACCATGGTAACCGCATCTGAAGTCGCGACCCTTAAATTTCTCGTAAGTTTTTCAATAATCTTTGTTTGCGTGGTATTTGGCCTCGCTCACTGCCTTTCCTAGTTCTGAAAACAAAGAAAAAAGACAAGCGTGGCCACGTGAATTCGACGAAAAGAAACGGCGCGAAGGGGAAAGAGAGAGAAAGGAAGACAGCGCCTCTCTGCCAGAAGTCTGCACCATCTAGAGTGCACAGGGGTTCAATGAGTGCGGTGGGGCCATGCACGAGCTAGGAAGGTGCTGAGGCACAGAGCCCTGTACCTTCCTTCTGCGTTCTCCTCTCAGAACACGCAGGGGTTGAAGGCAGGGCCAATGGCGCTGCAGCGCCCATGCGCTGAATATGACTTATGACTGACTTTTCTTTCTCCCACCACTGCCACGTCCGAGTCAAGGAAAGAACACCGGCGAGGGTCATACTATATTGTACCTAGCATATACACTGTGGCAGCTAGAAAGGAGAGACAGGCCCACGACTACCCAATCGGGGAAGCACGCACGTTCACCGCCTTCGTCTATAGGTATCCCTAATGAGCAGGCGAGAATTGAAGCTGGAAAGTCCATCTCAAGGCGTTGTAGCCGCAGACCCCCCATCCACGCCGGAATCGCAGGGCTCCCTGCGGCGCTACCTGCCAACGCCCTTCCGTGCGTGGATGGCTTTCAACGTGTGGGTGGAGCTGTCCACAATCTACGCTCTTGCTACAAGGAAGTCCAATGTGGTGGAGCTCTCCCCTTGGTTCGACCGGCGCTCGTACTACACCAAAAACACAGCCATGGGGTACATGTACATGGCGGTGCTGGTCGCTCTGGTCTGCACCCGTGCATTTCTGCTGTATAGACCTGAACTTGCCATGCTGGTCCTGTACGGGGCGGCGGTGCATTGGGTTGAAGTCGCCTTCTTTGGTGTGCTCATCAGCGCCAAAAACGACTGGGGGTTTGACGAGGTGAAAGGAAAGAATCCAGGGACCGAAATCTACGTTCTCATAGGCTTCATCCTTTTCAATGCAATGCTCCTGACCTTTCGGTACTTTAGCATTGCATCGTCCCTGCAGCGAGAGCGCGTGGAGAATGACGAACTCCGACGGCAACAACTCGCAGAGATCCGCAGGAAGCGGGCCGAGTACAAGCAAAGGAAACTGGCTGAGAAGAACCAATGAGAGTGAGAGGAACAAGTGAGAGGACACTCAGAGGCCAGCATACGTCTAGACCCCATCACCTTGTGCTCTCCCATCTTGGCCATGTACGCCCAGGCCAGTCGCCGTGCGTTTGGGTACCTGAGTATTCGGTGGCGTCAACCGCCTAAGCGACTCCTCCGTGACCCATCGCCTGTGTCTCGCGAGGTGTTCATAACAAATTAGTTTCGCCTGCAGTCCACAGGGCTGCTACCGTGCCTACCCTATCCAGAGCGTGACGAGAATCCCCTTTTTTCCTCAGCGCGGTCAAAATCTAAAGAAAAGCGAGTCACCTCCGTGCATGAAAGCATCACCGCTGTAACTACGCGATGGCTCATGAAGCGTACACATAAGTTGTATATTGGCGGAGTCGTGGCCGGGCTGCATCACGAGCAAGGGGATCTTTATCGATCACTCTCACTCACCCATGCCCCCTGTCCCCCTCATCCTCCTTCTAGTCAATGACCAACCACGTAGCGCGTCACGTGCCCAGCGGCATAATGCCACTGCTGTCGTCGTCGCCGCTGCTTGGAGCCACTCTGGCCCCACCTGCGTTCAACTCCTCCCTGCCTCACCCCTACCCACCTCCCTCTCTTTCTTTCCCACATTTCCACACACACACGCACACACAAACGCAACAGACACGTGCTCAATCGACCGAAAGAAAAGCAAGTCTACCATCCTCACCCATTCCTCTGTTCAAGGCACCACGATATCCTCGCAATGGGAATCCTCTTCATTCAATGGTACACGGGGGCAATGCTGCTCCTCGACGCCTACGTCGTGTACTCTCTCTGGGGAACCTCCCTGCTCGACGGCACAGCAACACTGACGGGGACAGCGGCGCCGCATCTGTCGCAGCGCTCCATGTGGTTCGACAAGAACGCTGACAGTCCCACGAGCACCGTGGTGTTCACATTCGTTATGGTGTTCCTGATGCTGCCTCGTCTCTTTGCCATCCTTCAGCCAGTGAACCGTTGGATTTTGCTGAATGCGGCTGTGCTGGAGCTCACGAGACTGGTGCTCTTCTCACTGCTCTTTTCCATTAACGAGGCGGCGACATCTGCCAATACGATGGCGCTCACCTTTATGGCGTGGAACGTCATTTACTACACCCGCGCATGGTACACAACCATGTGCGCACTCTTCGCTGCGATGAAGGGTTGATGCGCGTAACTGCGACCGTTGATGAATTCGTTGCTACCCTCTTCTTCCCACAGACGCTAGGTCCTACGTATTGACTCTTGAGGAAGAGGGCTCGTTTGAAATAAAAAGTTTCCGTCACATCTGCTTGCATCCGTCCAAGTAGAAGGAATACACACACACACACACGAAGGAAATACAGGAAACGACGCTGTCAGATTCATTTGTGCGGCTCGCTTTTTTTCTGCTGCTGTAGTCGCACTAGGCCACCGCCAAGAGGAAGCGGTGAAGGTTATGACGATCCGTCAAACACGCATCGAGGGCGGTAGTACCGGACGCGGCAGCGCCTGAGCTTCTTGGAAAGGGCCGTCGTAATGCACCTCGTCAATAATAACCCTCTTCTCCATTTTGTCATCCTCACGCAAACCACTTGACGCATCAACACAAGATCCCAAGTCCTACTTGTCTCTTTCTTTTTAATTACTATCACACAATATTTGTGTCACCTAAATCAACAGCTTCTTCCCGGAAGACCCATTAACGAGTATATTCTTCTCCGTAAATCAGCGAACAAGCAATTTTCATTTTCTGATCTCTCTCGGAAAGTACTCCTCACAGAACCATGTTCCGCTTCGGTCGTCTCAGCATGCCCAAGTCCACTGCGGCTGTGCAGCGCCGCTTCCTCAACATCCACGAGTTCCAGTCCAAGCGCATCCTCAAGGATAACGGCGGCAAGGTAGAGTTTGGCGTTCCTTGCACCACCATCGCCGAGGTCGAGGCCGCGTGCGGCAAGATCAAGAGCGAGAAGAAGGTGGTGAAGTCCCAGATTCTTGCCGGCGGTCGCGGTAAGGGTACCTTCAAGGATGGCTTCCAGGGTGGCGTCCACGTGTGCGACAACACCGCGGCTGCTGTGGAGGCTGCCAAAAAGATGCTGGACAACACCCTCGTGACGAAGCAGACGGGCCCCAAGGGACAGACCGTCCACACCCTCTACGTGACCGAGGCTGTCACCGGCATCAAGCGCGAGCTCTACCTCTCCCTCATCCTTGACCGCAAGAGCGCGTCGCCCATGTTCATTGGCAGCGCTGAGGGCGGCATGGGTATTGAGGAGCTCGCCAAGAACCATCCTGAGAAGATCAAGCACATGCGCGTCAACGTCGCGGAGGGCATCGACCACGATAGCTGTGTCGCGTACGCCAAGGAGCTCGGCTTCACGGGTGAGACCGCCGAGAAGGCCGCTGAGCAGATCAAGACCCTCTACAATGTGGGCAAGTCTAAGGACTGCACGATGGTGGAGATCAACCCGTTCGTGGAACTCGAGAACGGCGACGTTATGGAGATTGACGCGAAGCTGAGCTTTGACGACAACGCCGCGTTCCGCCAGAAGGCCATTTTTGCCCTGAAGGACCGCACGATGGTTGACTCGAAGGAGGTGCTCGCCGAGAAGCACGACCTCAACTACATTGCCCTGGACGGTAACGTTGGCTGCCTCGTGAACGGCGCTGGTCTCGCCATGGCGACCATGGACCTCATCTCCCTCCACGGCGGTAGCCCCGCCAACTTCCTGGACTGCGGTGGCAGCGCCTCGGAGGAGCAGATTGTGGCCGCGTTCCGCATCATCACGGGTGACCCGCAGGTCAAGTCCATTCTGGTCAACATCTTTGGCGGTATCATGCATTGCGACGTCATCGCGAACGGCATCGTTGCTGCCGCGCGCCAGCTGGATACGAAGGTTCCCATCGTTGTGCGCCTGCAGGGTACCAACGAGAAGGAGGGCAAGAAGATCCTGGCCGATAGCGGCATGGAGGTGCACCCCGCGGAGGACTTCGAGTCTGCCGCCAAGCTCGCCGTGGCCTACGCCGAGGGTAAGCTGTAAGCGCAATGGGCGAAGCTTCCTCTTTGGACCGTTGGCGTCCTCCGTGCATTCGTTGGCAAGCCTTCAACCCCCGTCCTCCCCTGTTTTACACGAGCTTGGCCGCCGCTCGTTTCGCTTTCACGATGAGCCACGCCAGTCTATACAATAAGGATAACATGGTTAACACATAAATAACAAGGAATGGCTGGTTCCGGTGAGTGGGGAATGTGAGGGCAAGGGACAACATTGCGTGCGTGTAATGGCAGGGTGGGCAACAGGAAGCAGGCACGCAGATCCAGCAACGTGTGACGAGAACACCAGGGAGTTGCTCGTTGCCGTTGGCAGCTGCGGTTTCAACTCTCCCCACGACATGGGGGGTTCGCCGACCAGCAGCCCACAGGCCCACTAAGGATCCGCCACATTCGTAACGAAAGACGACCAAGGACGGATTTGTGTTTGGCATGTCCCAAGAATAGTACCCTTGTGGTGTCGTAACCCTCAGCGCGGGGGGCACCTGTGTGGCATGGCTTTGCCTCCTCCCGTCGTACACCCCCCTTCTGGCTGCGGCGGCGGGTGGGGTCGGTCTTGCATACCCCTCTCCTCGTACTTTTTTTCCCCTTTCCAGGCAAAAAAAAAAAAGGACATTGGAATCAGGGATGGACCTTCAAAAGTTAATGAGGTGTTTTGTTTTTTTATATTTGCCAGCCCACGTTCTCATTTCTTCGGTGGTGTTTCCAGACAGTTTCCGTCGCAACGCTCGGCCCTCTCTCTTTGGTCTTGTCTGGATCCAATCCGCCAAGGGAATACTTCGCGAAGGCTGCTCGCAGCACCAGTGAATTCTACCTCGAGCGACTATGTTTTTTCACCATCTGGGGCTGTCTTGTTGCTCTTCTTTCTTGTCAGTGCCTTTTCTGTTTTTGTTTTGTTTTTGTTTTGTGTTCTTTGTCTGTGCTATCCATCACCTCGTGTATTCGCACTATCTGACGATTTGTGTGGCGATGCAGGGAGGTGAGCTCAGACAATAAAAATATAAATGTTTTCGCATACATACCAAATGGAATAATAGGATGAAATGCCCCGTGCTGGCAACTCCTTTTAACTGTTTGTTTCTTGGGTTAGAAAAAAAAAAAAGGGACATGTTGAAGGGAGGACGCATTGCGGTCGAACTGCCCCACGGCGTGACTTGCCCTCTTTGCTCTCGATTCCTCCAACACCTCCACTTCGCAGCGCGCTCTGCGAATAAGGCGGACCCACTGGCTCGGTCATTTTCGTGGCACAGTGCACGTGGATGGGCTAACAAAAGCACAGGGGACTCGCAGGCCGTCAGACATGTCTACGAAAATTTCTGGCAGCCGGCCCTGTGCTCAAGAAACGCTTGCCACCTGGTCTGGTGTGTCTCTTCGCTGAAGAGAAGACCCGACACGCCGCTTGTAACAAGGAGGTCCCACACGCGTCACGTTTCTTTTGGTTCATATTTTCTTTCTTTTCTCCATCTCGGCACTGTCTTCCTTTTATTCTCATTTCCTGATGTTTCTTTCCGTTTTCGCTTGCCCATTTTCTTCTCCGTGCCCACGCTGTGAAGGCACGCCATATTTCGTCGCAAATACGCTTTCCTGGATATGTTACCACACAGGGCGCATCGCGTTGGTCCCTTTGCTAACTCGCAAACTCAAATTCTTATCGCTGTCACGCAAACAATATCGGGTGGGGGGGCGAGGGGAGGGAGGACACAGAGTGTGTGTGAAGCGAGTGTGTCGGTCCGGTGCCTGACAAGTGAGGCTGCTCATGCCTCATTCCAGTCATGTCTGTCACGCACGTGGACACACGGCGTCTGTCAAAGGCGCGCGTACTCGGAAGCTCTGTAGGCAGTCTCTCGCTTTAGAAAGGGGTAACACTTCAATGAACGTGACCCTGTGGTCGCCCGTGTGACCGGTGCTTCGGTCTGGCTCTCCTTGACCATCACATCACGCGACTAAAATGGAACCAGTACGATTGCACCAAAATCAGTCCCTTTCCTTCCTTTGTTTACCGTTTGGTTATCCGCCCTGGGGGTTTGGAAGTACCAAAAGCCCTCGTTCGCACCCTTACACCGCGAGTGGCATATCTAGCTACTTTTTGTGCGTGTGGAGGCTTTTCTTACGCTGTCACCGCGTTGTGTTTTATATCTTTTTATTTCTTTCTGCAAAGGAAACCCGGCATCGGTTTTGGTGCCATTCCGCTGACTCGTTGATTCGCTGACTCGTGGGTGGCCGAAGAACTCATGCGCTTGCCCTGAAAAGTGCTTGGCTCCGGAAACAAAGAAAAAACAACAACTTGTCCTGCGTCTAGGAAACGGTGCCGAGTGTTTCTTCTTGATTGTGGCGCTCTCCGTCTACACCTAACGTTTCCCTCGTCCACTTCGCATTGCAGCGTCTATTCGAGGATCGCTGTGGTGTGAATTGTGCGGCTGCAGTCGCCCTCCTTCCCAGTCGGCACTGCTATATCCTCGCAGAACTACCTCACGGTGAGGCCTTGTCGCCATCAGGCCTTGGCCGCTCAGCAGCATGGAATCAGAGCCGCTTCGCGACAGCTGGGCTGCCGCTGAGCATTTTCTGCCTCATGACTTCTTCCATTCTCTTCAGGCGAAGGTGAACACTGTTCTCCAATGTAACGTCAGCAGCACCGGCATTGTTGATCTCCTGGTGCCGCTGGAGGCGGCGGGGAAAAGTCTGGAGGACTATCGTCCCTGTTTTATGCAGCACCCGAGCACCTGCGCCGAGGTCTGGCGCATCATCGTCGGCCCTGCGCACGGCTCCCCTGAGACATCGGTGGCCACAGGAGGGGTAGTGGGGCTAGTGCCGTGGGTCCGGGCGCTGGCGAAGCGCTTGTGCGAGGTCAAGGCGACAGAGGCGTCCAAGGTACTGGTGAAGGCGTTGGGGGTGCTGGGCCTCGTTCTGCGGACACCTTTTCGCAGGGGTGGGACTAGCTATCAACTTCGCGTGCTGCGGGACGGCGCGTGGTACGTGCTGAACTGCTTCCACGTCATGCGCACGGCCTTTGCAGTGCAGACGGAAGCGGTGTGGCTCCTCGATGCCGTTGCGGCACCGTCTGCGTGGATGGAGGACGACAGCGGCCTGACCGACATGGCGTCCGCGGTGCTGTCGGCCGAGGAGTACGGTGTTGTGCCCGTGGCAGAGCTCTGTATCACCATGGCAAGCGCCGATAACAAGGAAGGCGCGGGCGCCAAGAGCGCCGCCGTTCAGCTACTGGGGCACCTGTGCCGGTGCTACGACGTTGCGATTGCCTCCACTCCTGGGCTTGCCGCGTCCGCACTCAAGTGTTTCATGAAGGTGGCGGACCGCTTGACGGATTCGGCAAAGGCACCGCAAGAACTCGGGAAAGGTTTTTTTCGAGGTATTACAGAGTTCCTGCAGGGCTTTCCCCTGGACTATCGTGATGAGAAGGAGCGTGGGCAGCTCATCCTTCTGTGCCACCTGTGCCATGGGGCGCTTGGCGTTGCCCTGGACACACAGGCCTACGGATTCACGCTGGCTGCTCTGGAGTTCCTTCACCAGCACGCCGCCAAGGACCTCGCAGAGCCCCTTTACGCGACCGCCACGGACATGTACCCAGTCCTGCGGCACCTCTGGGAGCACAAGAACACCCCTGTGCGGCGGGCAGCGTACTCCGCCACCATGGCCTTCTTTCGCGCGCTGGCGGGCAAGATGATTGAGCACCGGGAAGATTTGACGGCGCGAGACTTGCTGGCGGGAGTTCTCCGCAGCATCACGGCGTCGCTGCAGGACCCGATGACGTCCCCGTCACAAGTCTCGCTTTCCCTCGTGGCCCTAGGTTGCATGGCAGGACCCATCCGCCATCTGGACTCCCCCGATGTCCTCCAGCAGGTCTTTCGGCTGCTTTTGGAGAAGAGCCAAGTCATTCTCCTCGCCAACTCAGGCGCTGTCGGCAGCACCGGCGCCTCTCCCTCGGATACCCCTCCCGAAAAAACTGAATGGCAGACGGACATTGTGCGCCTTCTGCCCCACTTCCTCGCGGCGTTCTCAAGCTTTGTCGTGGAGCTGCCGGCGCTACGCGAAGACGGCGTGGCTGCGGTGGAGCGGCTCGTTGATGTGGTTGTCTCGCGCTACCCAGCACCCGTCTTCTTCCCACGCCTGAAGGCGGTGGTGGTGCCCGCGCTCCTGCGGCTGCTAGCGTCTCTGCAGTGGCAACAAAGGCAGTCTCCCATGCCAGCCAATTGCAACGCCTCTGAGGATAGCGACAGCGATGATGGCGCGGTGGCGGACGACATTGTGCCTGCGTGCGGTGCGCGTGTCACCATGTTCCTCTGTCGCCGCACCTTTGAGCTGGCGTTCGCCGCGAATGTGTGGAGGAGTGGCCCTGCCGCCGAGCTCGTGGCAGCAGGTGCCGACCCCGACCCCGCTGCAGAGCCGCCCACCCAACTAACCTCTGCAGCCCGTGTGCTGGCGTACACGGAGCTGTGGCGCTCTCTTCTCTCAGATACGGCGGCGGAGGTCGCTGCCAAGGCGCTCGCAGTGCAGATGACTGATGGACACGCACTGGGCGGAGCAGGCACGGCGGCGGCGGCTTGCACACAAGCAGCGCAGACCCTCCTTCGGCTTTCCTGTCTCTCCGTGGCCCAGGAGCTCGTCGAGCACTGGGACCTCGCCGTGGTGGACACGCGCACCAAGGCGCAGGTGTCCCTGCAGACACTGGTGCTCCGCCAACGCAGGCAACAGTACGTGGAGTCCAATGCGCAGGGTGGGCCGGCGGCGTTGACTGCGTCTGCTGCCGCACCAACAAGCGGGTATGCCCAGCTGCCAGTTCCCACTCCTGGGGAGCAGCCCCGCTCTCCAGAGGATTACCGCTGTTTCCTCCTCTTTGTCCCCTTCTACGCAGCGCTGGCGTACAGTTTGTGGAAGCCAGCGTGGGCAGGCCCTGTCGGACATGGAGACGCCATCGCAGGCTCTGAGGCTCTCTCTGAGTTTTTCAGCGAGTGGCTACTGTTACTCGTTCATGCCTCGCGTCTCTATCCGCATGTCTCGGGCGTGTTTCATATCCTCTATGCCACCCTCCTTTCTGGCAACAAATCCTACGCGAAGAACACACCAGCGCCTGCGTGCGCGCCAGCAGCGAATGGGCTAATAATGGCGTCGGCTCGTGCCAGAGCAGCAGTGCGTCAACATTACGTGAGCTGTGCACAGCGTCTCCACGCCCTCGCCGACGAACTTCTTTACCAGTGCTCCATGTTTGTTGTCGCAGCGGCTGCTTCGCTTTCGGAGTCCTCCGCCACTCAACACCCTGCTGCGGTGGTGGAGGCGGAGGAGCAGCGCCTGTTGCTTCCATTGAGGGTGGTTCTCGCTGCCCATAGCACGCTGGCGGAGGACGAGGCCTACGCGGCGCTCCTTGTCCGCAACCGCTGTGTCACACTTCACGTGCTAAAGCAACGCCTGCGCGCTAATGCGCAGAGAGTGCCTCTGCTGCTGCCACCGCTGGTGGCCACGCCAGAGCTCGCGGAGTCCGCCATGGCACGTGAAGGGCTAGCCGAGTTGGCCGCAGAGTTCGGGACACAGGTCGCGGCGGCACTGCATGCTTCTGATGCACACGGCAAGGCGACAAAGACAGGGACCGTCCTTCATGACACGCCTGTGCCACAGTGGCTTGTGGACAAGTGGCTGCTGGAGGTGCCGATGCCAGCCGGCAAGGCGGTAGCGTTCCGTGTGGGCCGACTGATTGGGCCAGTGGCCGAACTGTGCCTGCACGGGGCGACACGGAAGCAGCGGACGACCGCGAGCGAGCTCTTCCACTTTATCGTCACGTGGCTCATTGGGAAGGGAGCAACCGAATGGTACGACAAGGTCTTCCCCGTTGTGACAGAACTCGCGGCGGGAGCAGAGGAGAGCGAGGTGGTCGCGGGGTTGTTCCACGACCTTCTCTACCAGTGCGCGCGCTGGTTCGCCTCCGCACCACCCACGGCCGTGGAAGAAAAGGCGCGCGAGCACCTCGAGCGAGTGCTGCTGTCTGACCTTGGGCACCCGCAGGCGGCCAGACGCCGGACGGCGACCGGCGCGCTCGTGGAATACATCGGATGGATCGGCCACAGCGCACGTGGTCCCAGCAGTCGAGCCCTCGACGAGGCGGTACAGACAAGGTTAGAACGTCTCACGCAAAAAATCCAGGCCGCGCTCGTGGCTGATCAGGCCCTAAGACGACTGGGTGCGACTGGCTTTCTCAGGGAGCTCCTCGAGAGACCTCGTCCTGACCAAACATCAACCGCGGCGAACTGGTTTGAGGCGCGGCCGCTCCTACGGTGGCTGCGCGCCTTGTTCGACGCGCTGGAAATGTGGATCTCCCGGAGCCGCACGCAGCCCGAGGATGCGGGGGCCGCAGAGGAAGTCGCGACGTGCCTGAGCGCTCTCTCACGGCAGCTGAAAGGAGTCACACTTGAAGGCAAGGAGCAGCGGCGTTCTCTGCAGCATCGAGCGGTGCATTTGGCACTTCGCATCTCATCGACGCCACACACTGTCGCCGCGCTGGAAACGCAACGGCTCTTGCGGCATGCCCTTATCGAGGACGTCTTCCCGGCATTGCGCGTCGAACGGGAGGGGGCCGCCCAGTTTGTGGAACGCAACATGGCCCTCTTTTCTTCCGCCGCCACCCCAATGGACGGGCACCACGACATAAGCGCGTCAGTGACCATTTCCGGGACTGCTCTCACCCTCGTGGCGCTCGCGCACTGCCATTGTGACGAAGTCGACGGTTCATCCACGAGGGAGAATGAAGGAGAGGGGGAGAAAACGAGAAAACGTCCACGCGCGAGCGCGGGCGACCATAAAGCCTTCACGAACGCTCTCACTGCAGTATTCGTTGATGGAGGTGCCTCCGCTGTGATGGAGGGGCTCCTCACTCCCACACCCAAGGTCGAAGCTTGTGTGCACCATGACGAATGTGAAGCCATTCTCTCCGCCGCTACCGCTGTGCTGACACTCTGCTTGGAGGAGGCATGGGACACTGACGCCTTTACTTTTCTCGGTGGAGAGACGCTTTGCCGTCTCGCGGCGGCCCACGCGGTGCTGGGCGGGACGGACACCGCGGAAGCACCACCATCAGTGGCCCAGCAGACGAGGGCGGTCCCTGCCTGCGTCCAGCCCTTGGCTACCGTGTGCCGCGCGCTCCAAGCGTGGCCCCGCACACCCAACGCGAGGGCGATGCAAACCTCTGTCATGCGTGCCTTACAGACATCTCTGCTGCCGCTCCTCTCCCCAGTCGCCCACAGCGGCACTACGCCGTCCTTGGACACCCTCACAGGCCCCATCTCCTCAGCACATCGCCAGGCCATCATCGCAGCCACTGCACTTATGGCTGTGGAACCCGCAGGGGACGGCGATGCACCCCACCTGTGGTACCAGTGGGTTGCTTCTTTGCCCATTGGAACAGCCCGTGACCTTCTCCAGGCTCTCCTATCGACTCTGCAGAGCGGACTCCAGGCAGGCACTACGGGTGTGCAGTACCGAGACCAACAGCCTATGCAGGCGGCAGCAGCGTTGTGGTTGGCAAGCGGGCAGGGCGCTGGAGGCGTCGCCGCCCTTGTCCAAGGGATTGGATGGACACACGCCGCGGAGGAGCAACGAACTACCGGGCAACTGGTTTCTCGCTCCATCCCATCGGCTTCCTCTATCGATGTTGGGGACACCCCGGTTGACGGTGTTGCCAGTCTAAAGCGCGTGGCGGATACCGTCGCCGCGGGTCTGGCGCGAGCGGCAAGCGCCATCTGTCGCCCAGAGGAGCGTGTGTGCTTTCTTTTACTCGCCCTGGAAAGCGCTGCGGAGGGTCTGGCCGCAGTACCACGGCGGCTGCGGAGCGTACTGGCTTCTCTGTCTTTGCGGACACTGCGCCTCCTCCGTGGGGCAGCTACACGTCACGCCTTGGAGAACGTGCCCAACGCGACACAGCGATTGGCGACGGCGGTGCAACAAATCACAGAGGACCGGGCCGCCGCGCACTCACGCCCTGACGCCCTCGCCCTGCATCTACGCGTCCTTGAGGCGGCAGCGGAGGTAGATGTCGCGGCAGTATTGGCACTCGACGTCACATCAGCAGGGAGCCCTTCAGGCGAGGGCGGCGTGCTGCAGGACAGGCTAGCCCTTGGGTTGGATGTGTGTGTCTTCGGCGGCCGGAAGCGGTCACTGCTGAGCAGCACCAGCGCTACCAGGCGCTTGCTTCACGCCGCCCACGTGGCTTGTACGGTCCTCCGCGCCGGGCAGGCCTCCGCCAGGGTCAGCCGCACCAGCCTCGCCCCATTGGCCACGCTGTGCGTTGGCGTGGTGCACACTGTCGCGACGGACGAGCTCCCCCTGCGGTGGCATGAGCTGTCACCCGATACCAAGGAGCGGGCGCACTACCACCAGGTGGTGCGCGCGCTGGTCTCGCTGGCAGCAGGCACCGCCGCGGTTCAGCCGGACGCTCTCTTTGAGCTGCTCCCCATCCTCTCACAGACGGACCTACCCAATGGGGAACGGCTCTGCGCGACGGTGGAGGCCGCACTAGGGGAGATGGCCACGGACCGGCTTGAGGCCCTTTGCGACGCTTGTGTGGCGCTGCAGCGCAGCGGACTGCCGCGAGACGTGTGGTGGACAGCCACCCACCGCATCTTCCTCCCTGCCCTCCGCACGTTTCCAGCAACTGCGCGGACCCATTTCTTCGCTCGTCACGTGCCGACGTGGGTGCAGACCGCGTCGGCCCCCTCGGTGGGGCCGCGACCGCGCAGCAACGCCTTTGTGCTCCTCGAGGCCATGTACCGCCTGGCCGACGCGGTATCCCTGAAAGGCCCCATCAATGACGCCCACGCACGCGCCGCTGGGCTGCCAACGGGGAGCGGCACAGAGTTGACCAAGGCCCTGATTAAGGCGGCCACGCAGGCGCGGAAAGGGGCCGCCGCCCACGAGGGGGACGAGGAGGCTCTAGGCCTGCGCCAGGCCGCCCACCGCTGCCTCACTGCGGTGCTGATGGCCACGCAAACGAACGAGGGTGTCTTCCGCAAACTCCTGCTGGATGCGGACAGCGTGGAGTGGAACCTGCTGGCTCGGCACGACACGTGGGGCCCACTACCAGAGGCGGTGGACTTCCCGCAGATTCCCGACAGCGTGGCGAAGGAGAGCAGCGACTGGGAACTGCGGATACGACAGTTCGCGCCGCAGGAGGCGACCCCGCTCATGGACCGCAACGGCGACATCGCGGCGCTATCGCAGGAAGCCGCGACTGGCCTCACACGCGGCGAGGGCGTGAGCAGCGATGCGTGGTTGCAACTCAGTCAGTCCGGTGTGTCAGGGTTGCTCTCCTCCGCCGCGCGCTCCCGCATGTCGGCGGCGTCGCAACCCTTTATGTCCCACGGCGCCGAGGCTGACGGCATGACAGCCCCTCTGGTCGACCTCGACGAGGTTTGGAAAACCACCTGCAGCGGTGCGCTCCTTGCGTTGATGGACTTCATGTTGATGCACTTCCCCAGCGCCGCGGTGGGCGACGGACCGGCGGCGCCTGCGTGGGTGGTGGACGTGCAGCGCCTCCTCCGTGATGAACGCATTGACCTGCACATGCGGCTCGTGTTTGCGCGTCTTGTCCAGCTGAGAGCACGCACGCACTTTGCACGCTTCGCCAACCTGCTCGCAGAACCGCTGCTCCGCGTGGCGACCGACCCTGCACTCGGCGACACCCTCCACTACGTTGCCCGCGACGCGGTGGTGGTGGTGGTGGACTGGATGCGGAGCGGGCACTTTGTGCCTGACGTGGAGGTGAGCCGCAGGCTCCTGTGCTTCGTGGTGCGGACCGCGCCCCTTACGGAAACGACCTACCACGCGAGGTGCAACGTGGAGCTGTTCCGCGAACTGTGCTCCCTCGTGCCAGTGGGACCGCATGGGTGCCTGACTGCTTCGGCTCTTCTGGCGGTGATAGGACCGTCAGCCGCGGAAGCAGGCTCGGAGGGAAGAGGAGGAGGGGCACCCAGCTCGTCCCGGATCAGCGTCGGCGTGCAGCTGTGCGGCGTCGTGGTGGACCATGGCGTGCCCCTCGCCGCGTTGGCGTCTTCGCTGCCCAGCGACGTGGCGGCACTCCATGCAGCTTTGGTGAGTGCGCTTGCCGACCCTTCTGACGGCGTTGCGGTTGCAGCGGCGGAGGTTCTCGCGTTGGAATTGAAGGCGCTTCGTGCCACGGGGGAGACCGCACCAGCCACTCATCTCCAGGACATGGTGACGCGGCGCCTGCTGGACCAGTGGGCTGCGCAGCATGCGGCCCCACGCGGGTGCGCCGCTACACTCCGTGAGCTGCGCGTGATGCAAGAGAGTTGCCCCGAGATCGTTGCCGCCTTCTTGCCCGCTTCCCTCTTTGTGGGCTACGTGGGGCTTGGGGCCACCAATCAGCTCCTCGTCCTCGAGGTCCTTGGGACGGCACCGGAGCTGATGCGGGAGACACCGTACTTTGACGCCCTACGCTCTCGCTTTGCAGGTGGGCTGGCTAAGTACACGCTACCGGTGTGCACCGCCCTTTACGTGCTTCTCTCTCTCGTGGTCCCCCACATGGCTGAAGAGGACCTCGACACGTTGACGGAGGCGTTCCTTACCGACGACTGTCTCAACATCCTCTCGCAGAGTGAAGACGCGCGTGTGGCGTTTTTTAAACTCGCATCTTGTGTGCAGCGTCAGTTGCGAGCTGGTACACCACGCACCAGCACCCTCCACCGCCTTCTCGTCACCCACGGCCTCAAGGATCCTTCTGTGTTTGTGCAGGATGTGGTCTTGGAGTACATGGACGGGCACCTTGCCACCTGCGAGGCCAGTGTGGACGGCCGTGTCGTGGCAGTCCTCGACGCCCTTTCCCCAAGTACTACTGCAACAAGCAAGGCGTCTACCAGTCATGGCCCTTTATCCGTCGGGCGGTGGCTTCACCACGCGGCGGTGCTGCTCCTTTGCCCTGCACGGCGCACCTCTCGCTTCACGGACAGCAAATATCTGTTCCCTCGGCCACTGCAGGACTGCACTTTCGCACCGCGCTCCCTCACGGCGGCGACGCTGGGCGGTGGAGCAGCATGCTCGGACGCCACCGCCACCGCCACCGCCACCGCAGCTGCGCGCCAACTACCTCTCTTTTCCTTGTCACTTCACGCGCAGGGCGTGGGTGTTGGCAGATCTGCCGCTGCCGCTCTCTCGCAGCGACCGCTGCGGCCTACTGTCACCACTGTAGGGGCCAGCCAACAGACGCAACGTCAGTCAAACGGTGGTGTGGCCGCCAACGAGGATCGATCCGGTTTGTCCGTTCCAGTGGTGGCGCTGCGGTACTCACAAATGCCGGCTCGCCAGGGAAAAGCACTGCGAAGTACAGTGGTGCCAGCCACCTCTACAGCCCTTTTCACGTCCTTCAACGGCACGCTGGAGCCCACTCCCGTGCACTCCAGCCTGCTCTTCACCCGCAAAGACGACGTGAAGGCACTCGAAAGCGTCGGGGCGTCGACGCTGCCGCCCCGTCGGTTGGTCGCGCTCAGCGAGTCTGCCAAGATGATGCGCAGCATGCACAAGAGCCACCAGCAGCGTCTTTCGCGCGAAATGCAGGAGCGGCTGCGGGCGGCGCAGCAAGCGCAGGAGCTTGTCATTTACCGAGACTACCGCGTCGGTGACATCCCGGACATTGAGACCTCGCTCGAGGCGTTTGTGACGCCGCTGCAGGCGCTATGCCTGAGTAACGAGCGTGTCGCAGGTCTCGTATGCGCCGCCGTGACCGAAGAAGCGAATGCATTGGCAGTCACTAGCCCAAAGGACGGGAAGACCAACTCTGACACAGGGCGTGGTGGTGGTGGTGGGAGTCGCGCGGCCGATTCAGAGGCAGTTCCCTTTTTCGCTCGCCCGTCACCTCTTCCGGACAGCGTTGGCGACAGCGGCCCGCAACACCCCACACCAGAGCGCGTGCAAGAGTCCCTCAAGAAGTTTGTCTCTAGTGTTCTGGCTCCCCCACCGCGAGAAGGCACGGCGGGGGAAGCCAAGGTGGCCCTCAGTCCCTCTCCGTTGCTGACGCGCTTCGCCTTGGAGATGGCGCTTCTCATGGGATGGGCCCCGCCGCAGGACGAAGACGAAGGGAGCGGCTTTATCCGCCTTCCCAGCAGCGCCTCTCCGCTCGCAGGAGCTGCCGTCGAGCTCTGGATGACGACCGCGCTCAATCCCGCACATCGTCCGTCGACGAAGCGGCAAGAGCACGACCAGTCTGACACCGCCATGTGGCGTCGAGGATGCGCCGTCCTTATGCAGGACGGGGACGTTGACGTCGCGCTCCTTGCTGCTCAGCACACGTTTGACAAAGATGAAACTGCCTCCATCACGTGGGCCCTGCATGCCGCGCGGGATGGAGCCACAGATATGGCTGAGTGGGCATTCAACGCGGCCCTCACACGGCGTCTCCAGTGTCAGGACGAGGAGAACAAGGACGCATACCAGCTGACCTTGCTGCGCCACCTCAGACGTGAGGCCGCGGCGTCACTGCTCAAGTGGGACGCCGTCCTAGACACCTTTCCTCTAGCAGAAGCGCACAGCTGCAACGAGCAGGATAGCAACCTCCGCCTCTACGCGGCTCTCCGCGTGCAACCCACGGAAGCAGCTGCTGCCCTGTGCGCTGCGTTGCGTGGTGCCGTGCCGACAGAAGGCGGCGCGGCGGCGTCCCGCACCGTAGGGGCCTCTGCAGCCACCCACGCAACCGACTTCCTTCGCGGGCTCGCCCTGCTTCTCGACAGGGACGGCGAAGGTGTCGGGGAGTGCGTGCGCATCGCGCAGGAGGCGCTGCCAGACCTTGTCTTTGCACAGCGCGACTTTGCAGAGGCCCACCGTCTGTGGATCCTTTTGGACGCCGCGCGGGCGGTGGAGGACGCGAGGCGCACCACACCAGCAGAGGCCCTTGACGTCCTGACGGCCTACTACAGGCGAAGCACGCTAACACTGGAGCAGGGCCCTAGCGGACTCGACGCTGCGGCTGGGCTGCTCACCGACCCAGCCACCCTCCTGGATAACGCCTTAGCGGTGCAACAGGGTGTGTGGCGACGGGTTAGTGTCACCGCGGAGCTCGTGGACCCGGCGGACTTACCACTCCTTCAGGAAAGCAGTACGGCGGCGCTTGTGGCCGCCTGCAAGGAAGGGTGCGAGGCGCTCGTGTCCTCCAGGCGGTACAACGGTGCCGTGTATAACATCATGAAAGGCGTACAGGATGCTGTCCGCGATGGCTCGCGGTTACGCAAGGTGCTGTGGGTCTCTGTGGTGCGTGCCCAACTCCACCATACCGTGTTTGTGGCGCCGTACCGCACTGTGCAGGGCGGCGTGGAGCAGGTCAGGGCCCTCGCCGCTGGCATGCGACGCGACCTGGGTTTCTCAGACCCAACGGAAGCATCGCGGCTGGCTGCCGATGAAGCGCTGTGCACCATTCGCCTCTCCCTCCAAGCGGGAGATGTGCGCTTGGACGCCCTCCTCAAGGAAGCACAGAGTCTGCACACCGCTTTTGGGGAGCTCCAAGGCGTCCGTGGTGGGGGGGACCCCGCTGCAGAACACCAAGACCTTGTCCTGCTCGATGCGCTTGACAGCATTCTCACCGCCGCTGTGCTCTCTGGGCAGAGCCGTAGCCTTACCACGGACACCCCAGAATCGACGCAGACGCCGCTGGACAGCGATGTGGAAGTCGTCACCGAACCAGGGAAGAAGAAGGCAACGGAGACGCGGCAGGCCGGGCGGTCGTCTGTTGGTGACGCTGCGGTGCTGTCACCGCTGGAGGCGTGTTGGCTTCTTTACGTCCAAACGATGTCTCGGGCACTCCGTCGCGGAGGCATCACAGGCCGCTACGGACCGCTTCTTGAACGCGTTCCGCGGCTGCTGCAAGTCTTTGAGCTGCGCGTGGTGCGCGCCGCTGGGCACACGGATACTCATGGCCCCTGGACGGCGGCCTTGTCCGATCTAACGGCGCTGCCCTCTGTGGTATGGCGGCCGTGGTTAACACAGCTAATCAATTGGCTTCTGCGCACCGAGCACGCGACCGTTGCAACGCTGCTTCTTCAGGCTGCACGAGACAACCCCCAGCTGGCCTACTACCCCGTCAACTGCGCCGTCGAGGACCTGCGGCGCTTGCAAGAACGGGTGCCCCATGTCAAGGAGCTCCTTGCTCTCCAAAGCACGTCTACCGACGCGGGCTCCCTCGCCGCGTTCGTCTCCGCCATCCACAAGCTGCAGTACCCCGGCCCTCGACTCAGCAGTGCCCTCAAACGTGTTTTTATGGACCTCCAGCGCGCGGCCAAGGCACCCAATGCCACCGACAGCGAGGAGTTTTACAGGCGCGCGCGGGCCCGATTCGAGGGCTGCTTCGATGCCAAGGACTTCGTCCCTTCGGAGACCGTTCACGCGGCCGTGGTGGCGGACATCACCGCCAACCAGCACAGGCTCTTCCTGGGCAGCGATGGGAAGCTGGCACGCGACCCGAAGCACTTCAAGGATGCGTACAATGCAGCGAACGGGATCAAGAAGCACACCAAGAAACCGGCGTCAACAAGCACGCAGCTGTCGGACTATTCGGCCTGGCTGTCGGCGCTGGGGGCCTCGAGTGCAAGCGGAACCCTTTCGCTCCCGCGGCAACCTGCCACTCTTGTCCACACACCGGCCCCGGAGGTGTCTGACAGCGAACGCATCATTGCCGTGAACCCCACGGTGCAGGTAATGAGCTCACTGCAGCTGCCAGTCCGGGTGCGCTTCCTCACGACGGAGGGCGAGCGAGACTTCCTCGCCAAAGGCGGCGACGACTTACGCCTGGATCAGCGCGTGGAGGAGCTTTTTGTCTTGGCGAATGGCTACCTGAGGCGGCACGAGGACGCCAACCAGCGGCGCGGCACCGCCCTGCGCATCCGTCACTACTCTGTGGTACCCGTTTCGCTGGACATGGGACTGGTAGAGTGGGTGGCAGGCACCAATGTCCTCCAGGGCGTCATGGACAGTGTGCTGCAGGCGGACGGCGGGGGAAGGGACATCCGCAGCCACTCCACGGTATCCACCTACACGCAGGAGTACCCGAGAGTGGAGTACTACACAACGTCCTACCGAGAGTTACGCAACGAGGAGGTCGCCCGCTGGTTCGACGGACTTGTCCGCAAGACCCCGCGCGACCTCTTACTGCGCGGCCTGCACGCCATGGCACCGGACCGCTGTGCATGGCACGCCACCCGCGGTGCCTTTGTGCGCACCAACGCGGCGCTGGCCAGCGCGTCCTACCTCTTTGGGATAGGAGACCGCCACCTGGGCAACTGTCTGGTGGACAAGGCCACCGGGGAGGCCGTCAGCATCGACTTTGGGCGGGCCTTCGGCTCGGCCACGGACGCCCTCGTGGTGCCAGAACTGATGCCATTTCGGCTCAGTCCGCAGCTGCAAGCGGTGCAAGGGGTCCTGGGCAACGACCTCACTGGGCTGTACCTGCAGCGTGCCATGGCCGCCTACACGGCGCACCGCAGCAGCCTGGAGGCGCTGGCCACTGCCTTTGTCTACGAACCCATCATGGACTGGGAGTACGCCCACGAGGCAGAGACGGGCGCCACCGTTGCTGAGGAAAAGATCATGTCCGTGTACCGGAAGCTCAACCTCGAGTGTCCCGCCTCGCTCATGAAGGCGGATGTCCGACGGAACAAGAATCCGTGCGTGGGGAACGCCCTCCACTCCATCGAGGCCACGTTGGATCGGCACCGCGCCACCCTCCCTGCGCGAACACGAGAGAATGGCTTGGACGGGCAAGGAAATACGGATGGCACTTACAGTGAGGCGGAGCGCATCAGCGCATTTGTGCAAAGCCTCGTCGGCATGGCCACCGACAGCAGCATCCTCGGTCGAACTTACGCCGGATGGATGCCGCTGTTCTAGGCACAGACCGATTCACCACCGATCGCCACCACTCTTCTCTCCCCTCAGCCCCAATGCGGGTAGACGGGGCACGACAAGATAGCCTCTTTTGGTGTGGCAAAAAAGCATAAAACACTTGTGTACACATCAAAGATGAGAGGGGAACGTGGCTTGTTCCTCTTCTGCAACCAACTTGTGAAAGGCTACCGCAAGCCCAACGCGCATCAACCGGCCCGCATCGTCGCGGTGGACCGCACATTCGTTGCGGCCTGCCTACCTGCCCTGCTTGCCGGTCAATGATACCCTGCTCTACTTCATGAATTCGCTCACTTGGTTGTTTAACTCTTTTCCTCTCCTGCTCTTAACGTCATCACTTAGCGAACCCGAGTATCGTGCTGCTGCTCCTGCAGACACGAAAGCAACCATCACTGCAAAAAGAAATTCGCCGCAGGCTACGTGGGAGGGGAGCCCAAACGCTCTCAACCTGCTCTCGGCGACTCACATCTCCCTTTGTCCGTGTCTCCCATAAACGAAAGAAGCGTGGGTTCAGAAAATTGTGGCAGAGACCTCATTCTCAGAAGAAGAAAAAAGGCATTCTTCTCCAGGTTAAGAGTCCGCAGACGCCTTCGTCTTACTGCCTCTCTCTCTCCTTCTCTCTTCTCTCGCCAGCTGACTAGCTTTGGCGAGCTGCTCGGCCCCGCGCCACTTGCGAATCATTGACAGTGGCAAGGGAGTATCATGTCCGCCATCATCCATCTCACGCTATCAGACACCGCGGTGACCACGGCGAAAGGTCTCGTGCTGACGGCGTTGCTCTTTTCCAAATGGGCATCCGTCGCTGCCTATGGCTTCGTCATGTTTTATTGGTACGGCCTCTTGGCCACGTCCCTCACGGTCGCCGACGTCGTTGCCGATGCTGTGGAGCAGTGGGTGTTGCCGCTGGCAGGTATCCCTCCGGCGGCGCCGGACGCCTTTCCCGCGATGTGGTGCTATGCGTTGCCACCGCTCCTAGCCCTCTTCGCGCTTGACGAAGGCTACGCCTGGTGGTGGGACATTGTGGTGTGGCAGGTGATGGAGCTGTGGATAGGCCGGCTGGTCTTGTGGCCGCGATTGTTGGAGCCAGGCAGCGGCTGGCGGTCTTACCTCTTTGCGCTGACCACCGCTTCCGTGGCGTGCGCGGCGTGCGTGTTGCAGTGGGCCTACTATGCCACGCTCCCGCTGGCCGTAGGGGCAGAGGCGGACAGCACCGTCGCTGCCGAGCTGTGGCACCTGCTCATTGTCATGTCCGTTGACCGCGCCGCGCGCTGTGCGAGCGTTGTGGTGGACATTGTTCTGCGAGCAGGGGGGTTCTCGCTTCTCGCGCGCGTGCTGCGTGGTGCCGGACTTGTCACCTCGCAGTGGCTTGATGACTCACCCCTCGACCCCAGCACCCAGTTCCACCAGCTCTCCAATGGCTTGGTGGTGGCGTGCATGGTGGCGATGGCGGCATGGATCTACTGCCCAGAGTGGATGCCCTTCTTCTCCTGGATGCACGTTGTCGCCGCCTACCTTCGTGTGCTGCTCGCGAGACAGGGTTTGACCGAGTTCCATCGCATTCTGAGACCGTTTCCCGCGGTCACGCTGCCCAGCACCGACACGTGCCCCATTTGCCTTGACGCGTTCGGCCCACAACGGCCCGCCCGGCAGCTTCCCTGTGGCCACTACTTCCACGGTCCTTGTCTGCGGCAGTGGCTGATGGACCACAATGCGTGCCCAAACTGCCGCCGACCGGTGCAGCCCCACGCGCCCGCAGCAGCCACACCACCAGAGCCAGCAGGAGGGGCACTGCTCCCTGAGCGACCCCCGCCGGTGCCCGCCGCCCTTCCGCGGCGCGACCTGCAGCTACAGACACAGCCCCCGCGTCCTCCGCAGACCGCACGGCCCGCACCACGGCAACCGGTCTTTACGGGCATGCGCGACCCTCTGGTGCGCCGACGCAGACGGCCAGAGCCGGAAAGTGAACTACCTTCTCCACAGCCACAGCCTCCCAACGAGGCATCAGCGCTGGAGCAAGCCCTCCGCGACAGGACGGAGTCTCGCAAGCGGTTGGAACAGAGCCTCTTCGAGGACGCGCCCCTCACCGCTTATGGCAGCGGAAGTGGCCTCCATGAGACAGGGAACTCCTCGCGTCGACGGTCACGCGAATGGGAAGCGGCGGACGCAGAGGCAAGCAGCGCAGCCACACCGGCCCAGGACGTGGAACCGGACACGGTAGAACCACTTCGCCACCGACGGCGCCGAGCGTGATACGGAAAGGATGTGTTTTGCGTCTCCGTGACGCCACGTTGTCCTACTCCCGTCATTACAGATTTCAGATGCTCACATCATTCCCCAAGTTTGATTTTCTCTTTCCCATGTTGCTGCTGTTTGCGTAGTCGACACCGACACAAGAAATGCTCAAACACGGAAGAGGCTAGCTCGTAAAAAGAGGGGAGGAACTTCCACGTGCGCTTGTCTTGGTGCGTTGGTATCAAGCTCGTGCCAACGCGGTCCCCTCTCGCTGACCCATTCTTCCTCTTACGCTTTCATGCCACCACATGTCATTCTTATATTAGCTTACTGCATGGTATCTTCTTCCTTCCCCTCCCCTCCAATGTAGCTGAACCCCAACTAGTCGATTTAGTCGCACGCACTCAAAGCTCTGCTGAGGCCCACTGCGATACCTTTCGTGATCGAGTGCTTCCGCTGGAGGCGTCGTTTGTGAAGTGCAACATTGCATTACAGAAATTTAGGTGTAGCACGACTAACAATGCTCCGACACGCGAAGCAAGACCTGCAAATGTGCCGGAAGCCGGCAGGGACGTCTGTGGGGCTTGTGTGCCATCAGCACGAGGGTCGTTGCGTCATTTGTGATTTACAGTTCGATGAACCGCAGGAGACGATGCGTGAGGTCCACCTGTGCGACGACTGCGGCCTGGTGCCCGAGGGCGAGGAGCGGTGTGTCATGTGCGGCTCCAACAAGGTGTCTGAAGTGGCGTACTACTGCAATTACTGTACAGCCCTCGAGAAGGACCGCGACGGCTGCCCGCGCACCCTCAACCAGACGCGCCAGCAGCGCATCGCTGCCATGAAGAGAAGTGCAGCCAAGGAAACGGCTTAGAAAAAAAAAAAAAAACGAGTGCCGTACCTTTTTGAATAACGCTCTGCTGTTTGTTCGTCACATGTGCTCGGAATGGAAACGAGATGCACACGAGAGAGAGAAAGAGCATAAGAAAGAGATGACCCAATGCAACGGTGCAAATGGCTGAATCCCTAAGAGTTGGATGAGGTTTCCGTCAGACTGACTGGCACCCTTCTTCGATGCACTGGCACGTGCGTTGGACGACGTCAACGATCGTGCTGCTTTCTCCGTACCTCGATCCTTTCGACTGTCTCACATGGTGGACTGCAAGGAAACGCATCTGCCTCCCCCACCCCTCCCTCAGAAGGGTCCTTTCGACGCCCTCTAGTTCCTTTCCTTCCCATTCACGCACACACACACACACACACACACATACACATACAGCCACCTGTCTCTCGACGAGAGGTGCCTCTGGCATTCACATCTTCTAGGTAAACATGCGGAAGCTTCATAACGTGCTGTCTACTTCCGGCATGGTCGCTGGTGCTCTGCGCCAAGCACAGGCTGGGCTCGCACTGGCTCCCACAGCGGTTCGGCTTGGCCTCGAGCAGGTCGAGGATGTGCCGACATCGACAGACCGCAAGCCGCGAGGCATGCACCGTGGTCCCGGCAAGCGCCAGACCACCCCACAGGAGTCTGCCCAGTACCAGTTTATCAAGCGCTGGGACCTCCAAATGCGCGAGACCTGGGATGAACTCGAGCCTTTCAAGGGCCTGCCGAAGCCCAAACAGCAGTTCGGCAACGAGGCGACGGAGGTCATTTGGCCGTACGCTGTCCTGCTGGAGCGTGTCGTAAAGGTGCACCCCTTCACCAAGTCTGTGTACGTCTACTACAGCCAGCGGCAGAGCACGCCTCTTGGTAAGTTGGCTGCCGAGACCGCCAAGGCTTTCTCCCGCGAGTACCTCGTTCCCATCACCTTCCACAACTCGCAGGTGTACATTGAGACCGAGATGCTGCTTGAGTACAGCGAGACACCGTGGGTGGTGGTGCACTGCCTGGACGGGCGCCAGAAGCTCCTGCCCATCTCCGTGCCAGAGGGCACCAGCGTCGCTGCGGGAGCAGAGCAGGTCCTGGCCAGCGTGGTGCGCGCGTGCGAGGAGCTTGGTCAAGCTGTCCAGGACCCCAAGGAGGTAACGCGACAGCTGAGCGAACGCCCGCTGCAGAACCAGTACCTTCGTATCAACTACCAGTGGTTCGGTGACACAGCGGAGGAGCGCATGAGTCACCTCGTCCGCTGGGACTACGACGTCGAGAGCGTCGTCCCTACCGTGGCCTCCCGGACGCGCCACGTCATGGACTGGCTGAACTACGACGGCAACCTGCCGACGCACAACGCCGTGCGTGCCAATGTGCGCCGCGAGTCGGCTCGTATGCGGGGTCCGCGGACGACAGGCGGGG
This sequence comes from Herpetomonas samuelpessoai, assembly GCA_030849835.1. NCBI lineage: Eukaryota > Euglenozoa > Kinetoplastea > Trypanosomatida > Trypanosomatidae > Herpetomonas > Herpetomonas samuelpessoai. Next base: position 149,080 of record JASAOC010002102.1, on the reverse strand, counting down.
CTCGTTCCTTCTTCAACTCGGCCGGGTCGCGCGCCAACGCACGAACACCGCGCTTCAACAAGTAAGCCAGGGTGCCTGGCGCGTGCCCGATTGGTCACACATTTGGGTGAATTCGCGTTGCGTTGTCTTGAGTGCAGCGTTGACGTTTTTTGTCGCCGATAATACAAACTCCAAAACGAAAACAGGAAGGAGGACGAGGTAAAGAAAGAAAGAGAGAGGGAACAAGGAACCAGAGCATGGCGCTGTGGCCCTTGTCAAAGGAGGCTGCTCCCTCAGCTACCCAGAAGCATGTCCTCCACAAAGCGTTGTAAGGCCATTTGCAAAGAGGGGTGGAGGCATTCCCTTTGTGCGCTTCAGCGATGAAAACCAAAAAAAGACTCATACGTGGTAATCTGTGACTTGCCCCTACGCGCTGTGTGCGCATACCGTCCCGTTCGATGCTCCTTTTCTTTTACTATTTGTCCTTCAACAGTAGCACACTCATCACGTTCAAGCCCTTGGAAGCGACATCCACAACATGAATAAAATGCAGCACGCAATCCGTGAAAACGTCATCAGCGCGCACCACAGCGGCAGCGAAGGGAGCGACGCCGATGACGCGGATTACGACTTGCGCATGTGTCGCATAGACCATCAGCAGCACAACGCCAGCATCCGCTCGGAGGCGTACCGCCAGGCCCTCAGCGAGATCGCTGGGGAGCTGTACGTTCACCTGTACAAGGAAGCCCTGGCGGAGTCAGCCGCCAGCCATCGGCTGCGGTGGAGCGCGGGCACTGCGGACTCGTGATATCCTCGGCTTTTCAGCCTCTTCGGTGCGTGGGAATCCCCGCAGAAGCGGCTTTCATAGCCCAGCAGAAGTATCATCCTACCACGATGCATTTTTTCTTTTATCTCATCACTCTGTAACATTTCTAACACACTCCGAATAAAGAAACACAGTCGTCCACGGCAGACGACAAAAAAAAAAAATTTGATATGCAAGCACTACCGTTCAGGAGCAGCGCACCTTAGAGTCGCTGTGGAAGCCCGATCAATCGAATGTCTTCCGCGTTAATACTGCTCGCCTTCCCGCCTCTTCTCCAATGAGCCCCGTCACTTTTCCAAGACCGATGCGATCCCTAGAGACACCGCTATCAGAACACCACACTCGGCGTTTGCGCGCGTCCACACCTCACTCAGAAACAGCGTCCACCATTCTCCTCCACCGTCACAACGAAGCACGCCGCCGCATGGACCGCCAACAGACTTCCTTGGCAGCGGTCGCACCAGCCCCGTTGCTCTTCACCGATGACGCACGTGGCATTGTCGCCTGGCTGGACGCCGCAGGACGTTTCCTGAACCCCGATAGTCGTCTGGGTCTCCGCCCAAGCTTGACCCGCCTGCACGCTCTCTTTCAAGCGCTACCGCCTCCGCCCCCATCCTTGCAAGAGCGCTGGGCGGCCACCGTCTGGCCACAGCTCCAGGAGCCTTTCACGGTGTACCTTGTCCGCTGCCTCGCCCACCACATCGCCATCACCGGCCTTGTCCCACACATCGCTGTGGACGCGGCACCCAGCGGCACCGCAGCACCCCACGAAGGAGAGACCACGTTGAGCAGTGAGGTGTGCCGTGTGGTGGCGCTGCGCACGCGCCCCTACCACGCGGACATGGCGCAGACAGGGTGGGAGCCCCTGCCCTGCCCTCACTGTCACACCATCAGCGCAGAGGCACAGCCGTGGCAATGGCGAATGCTCCCGTGGCGCTACGGAGGCGACATCTGCGTCGGCTGTGGGCAGACGCTTCCGCGGGCGCCTGTGTGGACGCGGCGGCGGTTTCTGGTGGTGGAGCGGCAAGGCGGCGTGCGGGCTGCCGCCGTCGGCTTGGGCGACGACCTTGGCGCTGAACTGCGCCTCGGCCAGCAGGTCCGCATCTTGTGCTACCCCACCGTAACCGCCAATGAACAGCCATTGCTCGTGATCCACGCGGCCACACCTCTCAGCGGCCCACACATGCTGTACGGGCCGTCACAGGCGGCAACCCGTTTGAACGCATCGTTCCCCCATCTCTGTTGGAGCCTCTGCCCCAGTCTCCTGGGCCAGGACGAGGGAAAGGGACTGCTCCTTCTGTCCGCCGTGCATACGCTCTACCGTTGCCTGCGGGCGGCAGGACGGCCGCGGGCGCGGTGGCGGCCCCTGCATCTACTGCTCCTGGGGCCGACCAAGGGCGGCAAGACAACGCTGCTGCACGGCATCGCGCGAGTCTACGGGTCACACGCGGAGATGGTGGCTGGCACCATCATTCAGCGCGGAGGCCCACGGCGATGCGGCGCTTTCGCTGACACGCTCCCTTCGCAGGCGGACGGCCTCCTCTTGGGCGGGGCGGCAGCCACTTCGGTGGCCCTGCTGTTGGACGACATCGCTGCTGGCGCGCTGCAGGCCACGCTGGTGCCACTTCGGCAGTTGCTATCTCACGGCACGGTCCCGCTCACAAACGCCACGGCAGCAGCGGCGGGCATGACGCCTCTGTCGGATGGTCTCCCATTCTACAGCAGTGGCGTGGTGGGCTGCACCGCCCAGTTGGTCGCCAGCGCACACGAGGAAAGCGGCGCCGCAGCTGCCCTTGTCCAAGACTTCCCCCTTGTCGCTCGTGTATCGCCACGTCTCAGCCTGGCTCACACAGCAACCATTGGTCACGCGGTGGTAGCCGCCTCAGTCGCCCGGAGCTCCCTCTCTCGCTCTCCTTCGGCGGCAGGCAGCGCAGCCCGCAGCCGCAGTACCAGCCAACAATCGGGCAGTGACGGCAATTGCTATGGGACTCAGCCGTCATCGCAGGGTATCACCTCCACCGATATCCTCTCTGTCATTGCACAGGCGCCTGACCCTGAGGCGTTGGAGCGCCACGCTGGCAGTGGGGCGTGTACCCGCTACTTCACTGAGCAGCTCACACAGCACATGGGCCTGCTAGAGGCAGCAGCGCGCCGCCCACACCCGCAGCTCCCCCCTCCAGCCGCCGCACGGGGTGCCAGCAGCACGGCAGGAGGATGGGAGGCCCCCACACGCGATGTCCTCACGCAGCCACGACTCATGAAGCACCGCGGAGTGTTAGCCGCGCTCACACAGGCGCGGCTCATCGTCGCCAGCGCATGCCCGCCGCCTCCACCGCCCCTGGACAGCATGTTGGCGGAAGTGTGGGCACTCTACGCCCATCACCTCCGCAGCGTCGCCCAGCAGCTCGACCACGAAGAAAGGGGCGCCTCGACTGCGTGGGTACTGCCCCCGTCTGCCAACCCAACCGGCGACCTCTCTGCGATGCTGATTGCCTCGTCCGCAGCAGCCCCCTCATGCTATACGAGCCCCACCAGCCACGGCAAACGAAAACGCAGTAAGAAGGCAGCCAGGCTTTACCTGGTCGACCTCATGTACCGCGAGCAGCGGCAGCACCGGCAGCAGCAGGATACCGCAGCGGGCAGCGATGCCGTCTGTCCCTTCTCCCGTGCGGAGGCGCTGTATCTCAGCATTGGCGGCAGCGCCGCGTTGGGCGAGCCGTTTGAGATGGTCATGGCACAGATGCAGCAGGACGGCCTGCTGATCCGCCGTCCTACGGGGTGGCATATATCTGCGCTTTAGACCAAACCTCGGCTAATTTCCCACAGACAATCATCGAGTTTTCGTTTCGTTTTTATGCTTCAAACCAACACCTTTAGTTTTTATCTGCTATCTCGTTTTCACGCAAGAAAAAAAAAAAAAACTCCACGAAGAAGGAAGTAACTTGATACACGAGTAAGTTCACCGAGTGTACTCGACACCTGTGGCATTGTGGTGCATAGTGTGAACTTGCTGCAATGGGCGGCTTCCCCTCCGCACACACGCACTCCTCAAGCGTTCCCTCACACGTCTGTAACCGTGACCTGTACCAAAGATTCGTTCCCTCTGACCGCACCAGACATCAACATTCGCGTCCGTCACGGCGGAGGCACCCGCTCACCAAAGGTCTTTCTTTCCTCTCAATACGATTGAAATTGAAAACAAAACAAAAAACGAACTCGTGAAAGAGGCAGCCGCGCATCGGTGCGTGCCGCTTGACAATGACGAGCCGATCGACGAGCTCCTCGCCCCCTGCGCGGTCCCGCCAAATCCTTCTTTCCTGGGAAGATGTTGAGTACTGCGTCCCCATGGGGCCCAAGTCGGAGCGCTGGGAGAAGACGATCCTCCGCGGCATCACGGGCTACGTGGGCAGCGGGGACATGCTCGCCATCCTCGGTCCCTCTGGGGCCGGTAAAACCACGCTGCTGGATGTGCTGGCGCAGCGGAAGAGCACTGGGCGAGTGAAGGGCCGCATCCTCCTCAACGGTCATCCCGCGACGAGCCGTGCGCTGCGCCGCGTGAGCGGCTACGTGCAGCAAGAGGATCTCATGCATAGCTACATCACGGTCGAGGAGACGATCCGGTTCTCTGCCACGCTGCGGACGCCGCCCAGCGTTACGGATCGCGAAATTGAAGAGCGCGTGGATAGGGTCATTCAACTGCTCGGCATCGACCACGTACGGCACCGAAAGATAGGCAGTGCCTTTGTCCAGGGCATTAGCGGTGGAGAGAAGAAGCGGTGCGCTGTGGCGGTGGAGCTGGCGACCTCCCCATCCTTGCTCTTCCTCGACGAGCCCACCACCGGCCTCGACACCTTCACCGCGCAGCACCTCCTCACGGTACTCAAGTCCCTGGCGCAGCGCGGCGTCGCGATCATCTTCTCGATTCATCAGCCACGCTCCAGCATTTTCCGCCTGTTCGACCGCGTGCTGCTGCTCAACAACGCAGGGGAAGAAGCGTTTTTCGGCCCGGCGCAGGAGGCGGTGCCCTTTCTCATGGAGGTTGGCATCGCACCAGACTACCCCGCTAACCCTGCCGACTTCTTGCTCGACTCCGTCGCCTCCCTCGGCGCGGAGGAGGCGGTGCTGCTGGCCTGCCGCGGCGAAGGCAGCAGTGGCGTCAGCGTCACTGTGGGGGTGGACAGCGAGGCAACGGAAGACATGGCTACCCCAACGCCTGTTCCCTTTGTCGTCCCACCGCCCACCCAGGGTCGCGATGTCGCGGCCGCCTTTTACAATACGCGGCTGCCGGCCGTGAAACGTGACCTCGCCAGTCGACTTCAGCGCTTCCGAGACATGGACGCCAGCCGTGAGGGCTCCAGCGCAGCCGACGACGTTGGCACACTCGATCGCTCTCCTTATTTCCGCAGCCTTGGGACGCAGATCCGTGTGATCGCCACTCGATGCACCTTGAACAAGATGCGCGACCCGATTGCCACCATCGTCTCCTGCAGCGTCGCCCTCGTCTTCGCTGGCTTGATTGGCTCCATCTACTACCAGGTCGGTCACACGCAGGGCTCCATCCGGAACCGCATGGGCGTTCTCTTCTTTGTCATGATGAATACGACCTTCTCCTCTCTCGGCAGCCTGGAGATGTTCCTCACGGACCGCGGCATCTACGTTCGGGAGCACCGCAACGGCATGTACAGTGCTGCAGCATACTACGTTGGCAAAATTGTGCAGGACGTCCCCATCGGCATTGTCGTGAACCTTTTCTTCAACCTAATTGTCTACATGATGGTGGGGCTGCAGCCGTCTATCAAAAAGTTCCTTGTTTTTGACCTTGTCTGCTCGCTGGTGATGCTGGACAGCTACGCGCTGTGCCTCTTCATGTCGAACCTTAGCAAGGACTTTGCGGTGGCCAACATTGTCGCGTCACTGGTGATGGTGCTGTTCTTACTGCCGACGGGGGGCATGCTCATTAGCCTCGAAAGCATCCCCGCCCTGTGGCGCTGGATCAAGTACATTTCGTTTGTCCGCTACGGATTCGGCGCCCTTGTGGTCAACGAATTCGACGGCCTCCGCTTTCACTGTCCTGCCGAGGGATCGTCCAACGGCACCACCGTTGAGGTCCCCTGCGTATCCTCAGGCACCGCCTACGCCGCCTCACAGGGCTTCCTGTACGAGGATCTCTGGGGCCACATTGGTGCCGTGTCTGTGAGCCTGTTTGTGTACCTCTTTCTCGGCTACTGGACCCTGCGCTTGTGGAGATCCTCGGAGCATAAATGAGGCCCTGGTGCATGACACTGTTGCCCCTGTCTTTCCTTTCATCACTGCCGACATTGCTGAACTCCTTTACATTTCATGCTCGGCACCGACCGTGCTCCCACCGAATCGCTCACACAACCGGAATATGTTGACCGATTCAAGTAAACTTCACTGCAGCCCATCCGTTCAGAACAGTATAGTATACCCCAATTCTACCCGTAACGCACCGGGCGTGCTGGCGGAAAAGAAGTGCACGAGGGCACCTCATGTAAAGGCCTCTCGACGCCGACAATGACCCCCATCTGCTCTCCTCCTCCTCCTCACACGGACATGTCACGAAGGGCTGCCTCATAGCATATCCTCTGCGCGTTTCCCGCTCGCGGAGCTCGACCATTCCCCAGCGAGTCGACGAGGCAAGGATATTCATTTCTTTGTTTCCGTAAAAATCGGCACAGACGCCTACATAGAAAAGAACCTCTTCCTTGTTTCCACCTCTTTCAGCTTTTCGTTCGTTTGTTCCTGTGGTACTTCACGGATGACTAGCACCAAACTCAACAAGTCCCAGCGGCGGCGCAAGCTGGGCATCGAATGCCCGGACCGCCTCGTCTGGAAAAACTGGGAGCCTGGGGAGGAGCACGTGCGCAAGTTGATCATCAAAAATGTAGACAGCCGCGTGCAGGTCATCACGTTCACGCTCCCAGAAAACCGCACCACATTTCTGACCCCATTTCCCGAACCCATCACGCTGAGCAGTGGTGTGAGCTACGAGCTGACGGTTCGGTTCTGCCCATCGGAGCTCCTGGAGGTGCACGACAGCATTGACATCCAGGTGAAGGGCCGCGGTGCCTTCACGGTGGCACTTGACTGCCTGACCCCCTTTGCTCGCATGACGTGCACCCCTGCTACCCACGACTTTGGCTTTTGCCCTGTCGGCAGCACGACAACGAACACCGACACCCCTATTAAGATGACGAACACGGGCACGGTGCCGTTGGACTACTACTGGGAAGTAGGGGCGCCGTTCGCCATCACGCCGTCGCAGGGGCATCTGGAGCCCGGTGAGGCGCACGCCCTCCGCGTGTCCTTCTGCCCGACGGAGGCGTGCGCGGTGGTGTGCCAGGCTGTCTGTCGCATGACGGAGCTCGAGGAGGAAATCGGCACGCTGCAATTGTCTGGTGTCGGCAAGTATCCTTTTGTTCGCCTGCGCGCCACAGACGCCGACGGCAGCGTCACCACCCTCGGCCAGGCTGCCCTGCCCGTCGCGACGGCGTCGGCGGCGACCAAAAAAGATGCCAGCAAGACGGCCAAGAAACGGAGAGGCCACGCCTCGGCGGCAGCAGCAGCGACGTCCTCGGCCTCCTTTAACGCGCCTGTCTTTACGGCGACGGTGGAGATGGAAAGCGCCACCGTCGCATTGGTGGATTTCCGCAACATCCCGGCTGGCTGCACCGCCTCCCGTGAAATCGCTGTGGAGAACCCGTCGCTAGTGCCCGCGCACGTTGTCCTGCACTGCTCGGATGAGGCGGGTTCAGACGCTGATGGTGCGTCGATGAATGCGCGGACGGCGTGGCCGTCGCCTTTCCGTATTCAGCCTGCTGCAGCGACCATTCCCCCAGGTGGCCGGCAGACGTACAAGGTGAGTTTCAAGGCCACGAGCACCGGCTCCAAGAACCATTTCCTCTGCGAACTGCGCAGCTCAGCCGGCAACGCCATCCAGCTCGCCCTCAAGGCCTCCGTCACGGGACCACGCGTGAAGCTCTCCACCAGTTACCTCGACTATGGTGACGTTGACCTCGACCGTGTACTGCCCTCGGAGCGCAACTCCGCGGAGGCCGCCACCCGCGCTGCCCAGCAGTGTCTCGTCAAGCACGTCACGCTGACCAACACGAGCACCGCACGTCCCTGTGCCTTTCAGTTCCTCTCCACCGCCCCTGGCGCCGCCTTCCATGTCGAGCCGTGCATGGGTGTCGTCGCGCCAGGCCAGTCGGTCCGCGTGCGCGTGACCTTTCAGCCCACCGCGCCGGTGCACTACCTGCGGCGCCTCTTTTTACTGACAGAGAGCAGCGCAGAAATGCTCTTTGTGGATGCCTTTGGCACCGCCTACAGGGGCGACACACGGCCCCCGCCGCTGGGGCTGCGCGAGGTCGACGCGTTCTTTGACCGCCTCAGCAACGGCCTCGCCCATTGCACACCGGCGGAAATCCAGGAGATGGCGTTCATGGAGGGCGATGTCATGGGCACCACGGGCCTCACGCTGCCAGATGTGCTGACCTGGAGTGGCGGCGATACCGGGGAAGCGGATGGCGTGATCGCTATTCCGACAACGCGCAAGGGCACGGGCCGCCTTCCTTTTGCTGTGGCAGCGGACCAGCTGGCCGTACCGCTGCCGTCGCGCAGCTGCCCCAACACGGGGCCATTTGCCTTGGACAGCAAAGTACTTACGTTCTCCCGTGGGGGGGCTGGCGGTGGGCCCGACGGAGACAGCAGCAACAGCGGCGGCATCACCTCGGCGCAGTACGTGGCGGTCTACAATGCGTCCCCAGAGCCTGCGGTGGCGACCTGGGCGGTGCCCTATGCCTCCGCCTTCACAGTGTTCCCACAGCAATTGGAGGTGCCCGCAGGCGGCTCTGCGCAGTTTCAAGTGATGTACAGATCGTCCGCTGCAGACGCGGAAGCATCAGGTGCCACGGCCGTCGCCTCGTCCCTCACCGCGGCCCACATGCAGTTCCTGGAGTGCTACGTCAACTACGCCCAGATGAGCTCCTTTCGCCTCATCCGAAGTCGCGCCGCAGTCACACCACCTCACTGCCTCGTCCTGCAGTGCCGCCGCGACGGTGCCGCGAGCACGGTGCCGGCCTCCAGCCACACACAGGTCAGTGGACGACGCCCTCTCGGTGGTGGTGGTGGTGGTGGTGGTGGTGGTGTGCGTGGAGCAGCGGTGGCAGCTGACATGGGCGTCTCCGCTGCGGACGCCCACGTGGCGTTCCCTGTGTGCCGTGTGGGCGCCACCACGTATCAGGTGGTCTCCCTGGTGAACGACAGCGATGTGGCGCACATGTTCGAACTGAAAGGGTTCACCATTGCAGAAGTGTCCGAGAAGATCCACAAGGGCGTGGTGCAGGTGGGCGAAGATGGCAGCGGTCCTGTCGCCAGCACCGCCATCGCTGCGGAAGGCAGTCCGCTGGTCGGCACGGGCGCTGCTCCAGCGGCGGAAGAGAGCGCCGCGGCAACCCGAGGTGGTGTTGACGTGGGCGCCACCTTCACATGCTTTCCCCACACGGGTCTGCTACCACCTCGTCAGCGTGCGCTTCTACTGCTGCGCTTCCACCCCACATGCGACGCGCGCTACGACGCGGCCATGCACCTGCAGGTTTACACCAGCGGAGGTAAGTATCACGAGGGCGTCACGGTTATGCTGCGGGGCGAAACAGACATCCCGCGGCTCACCCTCGTGACCACAGCAGAAGGCCTACCCCGTGCGCTGACCGAGGACGATGCGGACAACCGAGGCACCACAGTCGTCTTTCCCCCCAGCTGCGTCACAGGGGAGGTGAGGCGACCTCTGTGGCTGTGCAACCCAACCAGCCTCGCTGTGGATTACGAACTGGTGCCCTCCAAGGAACTTCTCGGGGTGCTCCGCTTCGAGCCGGCGGCTGGCGTGCTGTCGGCGGGGGCACGGCAATCGGTGGTGGCGTGCTTCGCCCCAGAGAGCGCACGACGCTATGAAGGCAGCGCGTTCCTCCTCACCAATGATGCCACGGTGGCAACGTCACGCAATACGGGTGCGGATGTTTCCAGCGCGTCGACGGGCACCAAGGAGTACGCCACCACGTGGCCCGTCATTGGAGAAGGCGTGCACGCTGTCATCGAGGTAGAACCCACGGAGATGGACCTTGGCACCGTTGCCGGCCTCACACCGCAGACGGTGGCACTGACCCTATACAACAGCGGCCTGTGCGAGGTGGGCTACGAAGTACGGAGCTTTACCTGTAGCGAACCGGCTGCGTGGCGGCACGCGACAGAGCCACCGACGTTGCGCAACCACAGAGGCACAATCCCTGCGCGGACACACCGCGTGGTGCGAGTCACGGTGCACCCTGCCGCCGCCGGCACGGCCGAGTATCTCCTGTACGCCATGGTGGCAGGTCTGGGCACCGACATCACCAGGGTGGCCAGTCCAACGAACCTTGCAGAGGCAGAGCGGCACCCGCACTGTCGTCTGACCATCCAGGGGACTCGCCCAGCGGTGCAGGTGGCCGATGTACGCTCCCTCACCCAGCTCCGCTCCCATCTGTGGCGCCAGCTGTCGATCCCTGCCCTCAACCGCCAGCTTGCCGCCCCAGTGCAGCCTGCGGATGTTGCACGCGACATGTACGCGTTCCACCAGTTTGTTGAGGGACTGTCACCGGTCACCATGGAGCTGGCTGTCGGTCCGCAGCACGGTGTGCCAGCTACCTTTACCGTGCGCTTAGAGAATGTGGGCGATACGGCGGCGGACTTTAGTCTGTGGTTGCCCACCGAGAGCAGTGTAACCGAGGAGAACTGGTTCCTTGAGGACGGCGCGCTCAAGGACATTCAACGCATCCTGGACCGCCGCGTTATGGAGATCACACCACGCCACGGGACCATTGCTGCGGGTGGCTCCACCACACTGACCATCGTCTACCGCTTTGTGGAGATTGGCATTCACACCCTTCCTGTTGCCCTCCGCGTTGCCGATGGCAGACGTGCTCTCGTGGTGCTTGAGGGCCGCACAGTCCCTGAAGGTGTCGGCTGCCTCGCCACACATGCCCCCAGCGCGGAGTACACCTTGCTACCCGTCGCCCTTGGGGATGTGGAGCCGCCCATGCAATCCGTCATGGTGCTCGACAACCCGCTTGACTGCGCCGTGACCTACATGGTGGACCAACAAGCACTCCGCGAGCTGGCGGAGCAGAACTACGGCTTTCCTGTCTTGCAGTGCGTGAACCCCACTGGTGTGCTCCCTCCGCGCTCCATGACAGAGCTGCACTGGTACTTCCGGCCCTTGGAAGCGAAGGAGTACGTGATGTCGGTTCCCATCCTCACCCGTACAGGCAGTGCCGCTGGTGATGAAGGAGCTGAGGCGCGCCGAGGCGGAGAGGAAGAGGACGGCGAGAGCTACACCTACACGTTTGTTGGCCGTGGCTACCACCCGAGCAAGACGTCCGCCGAGGCGGTGCGTACCATGACGGAGGAAGCCTTTCTGCCCGTGCCACTGTCCATTCCTTCCTCCCAGCAGCTCAGTCTCGTGCCAACGCTGCCTGTCACGCTGGGGCCGGAGGCGCTGGCCATTGGTGCCGTGCCGTACTTCACCCTGCACCGCGCCTGCTGCACGCTCGTCAACACTCACCCCACAGACACCTACACGTTTGAGTTCGACACCCGCCACACCTACGGCGACCACATGTTGACCATCCAACCTGCCCGAGGACGCTTGGCCCCGAACGGAGGCCGTGTGGAGTGCCGCGTCGCCTTCTACACAGGCAGCACGAGTCAGCTGCTGCAGTGGTCTGTGCCATGCCACCTCATGAACGAGACGGTCGTGGAGCGCGCCATGGCGGCCGACGGGTTCGGCAAAACCGTCAGCACCACCCATGAAGCCCTCAACCGCCCCGATGAGGAGTACTTTGCGGTGGACGGCAAAGGTCTCCAGCAGAAGGAGGTCGATGCTCGTGCTAGCCAGGCAGCCACCACGGGGAGAACCGTTCCCGCCACCACCGAATTTCAGCGCACCACGTGTACCAAGAAGGACCTCATGCGCCTGCGTCGGTTGCAGCAGCAGCAGGCAGGGAGCACGCGACTGCCTGTGACGACCATCCCAGCGGAGTCCCTCGGCATTGCTGCTCTCTCGCGCCGTGTGGTGGCTGGTCGGGAGGAAGCTGGCGCTGCCACGCTCTCGCTGGCCACCGCCACCACTGAACCTGTCGTGTCCGCCACCCTTGAGCTCCTCGTGCAGGCTCGCGTGATGCCGACCGAGGAGTACGAGCGGATCTACGGCCGTGAATCCCTCCACCGCACATACCAACCGCTTGTGGCCATGTATGCAGACCCGATGGACCCCGCAACCTGTGCAGGGATGGGGCCGATCGCCGTGGACGACGCCGCGGTGGCGAGTGAGGTGATGAACGAGATGGTGCGCGCTGTAGTGGCGCAGCCGGCGGTGCAAGAGGCCTTTCGGGAACCCCACCCATGCGATGTGGTCTACTACCGCGATATCAAAAATGCCGCCACCAGACCGGCCGACACGACGGATCAAGCAAGCCATGCCGCAAACCAAGTGCTGACGGGTCTGGTAGGCAACGTGATGGAGGAGGCGTTAGAGGAGCTTGTCTTCCAGGCCGTCATGAGCGGGGTATCGGCCACCTGCGACGCTGTGCAGTGATCCACGCTGCGCAAACACTCGCAACCACTCTGGCCTCCCGTCTTCAAAGTTGTTTCTCGTTCTTTGATTTCATATACGCTTTTTTTTTTTGCCTTGTACAACACCTCCGCCTTGCAAATGTACCATGATCTGCTGTGATTCCTTTCTATGTCTGTGTGTGCGCTTCCTTTGGGACGCCTTTATGGTGCGCCACGGGGCACCTGCACACCTCCTCCCTTGTATGATTTTTTCCTTTTCCCTTCGATGTAACTCACCGTCAAGTACACTGACGTGGGAATGCTACAGCACTCCCTTCGTCCTCTATCCCACGACATCTTCACCTGATACCAAACAAAGTCATATGCTCTGATATCGCATCGGGAGGCTCCACCCTTACCAGATGTCTGTGGCGTGTAAGGCAAGGACTGCTTCACAGGAAGACAATGCGCGCAGAAGTGGCACATGCAAGTCAAGCAGAAATGTATTCTGTGCAGCAACCCAACTTCGAATGATCCCCTCACCTTCTTCCTGTTAATGCCAACGCTGTGCCACCTCTCACTCTTCTCTCCTCTCCCCGTCTCTTTTCTTTTATACGATTTTATTTATCTTTCACGACCACCGCCTCGTTGCTTTGTAGACTGTGAAATCATGGTTTTCCAGAAGAAGAAGGCTGAGGTGACGGTCCGCACCTCCCAGTTCAAGGTCAACAAGCTGCTCAACCGCAAGCAGTTCATTGTTGAGGTGAACCACCCCCACTGGTGCGGTACGGTCCCCACCGAGATCGTGCGCAAGAAGATCGCCGCCCTGTACAAGGTCGCCGATGAGAAGCAGGTGTCCGTCTTTGGCTTCAAGACCAAGTTCGGCGGTGGCAAGACCACCGGCTTCGGTCTGATCTACGACGACCTCGCCGCCCTCAAGCGCATTGAGCCCAACTACCGCAAGACCCGCATGGGCTTCGGCAAGCCTCGCCGCTCTGCCCGCAAGTCCGTCAAGGAGCGCCGCAACCGTAACAAGAAGATCCGCGGTAAGGCGAAGGGTAAGACCGCCTCCAAGAAGAAGTAAGCCGCTGACTGAATCACTGGTCGCGCCGGCGATGGCACGGGCGTGGAATCTCTGGTTTGATGCCTACACCCGTTGTCTGTCGTTGGCAAGACCGGTGAGAAGCGTCTTTTCTTTTTGGGCCGTGCCAACGCTGTCATGATTTTCCAAAGTCCGATTTTCATTTTCTCACTTTACATCTTTAGTATCTAAAAAAAAAAAAAAAACGTGAAAAGGTAAGTCAAGTGACCGGGTGATACGGCCTCTCAGAGCGTTTACACAACACGCAACTATTTACCCCACTCACCTTGAGACCGTTGGTGGGTGAATTGCCTGTTGGCACCGGGAACGGTGGAGACTGCTCTCCTTTTCAGTACCGAGCCCACCGCGTGCTTCACAGAGAAGTTCCCTCCACGTGCGTGCGTTCGGCCCCGAACTGACAAACGTTTCTGTCACACTGCTCTCCACAGGGAGCAGCCGCGTGTGCGCCAGCTATGCTTGCGTGCCTCTGATATGGCCTTTTCTTTCTTTCATTCTCCGTTCCTTCTTCCTCCTGATATCCTCTTTTTTTTCTCTCCCTTCCCTCACATTTACGCCTCTTAACTTATTCTTTTCCACGACTTCACGAAGATAGGGAAATCATGGTCTTTCAGAAGAAGAAGGCTGAGGTGACGGTCCGCACCTCCCAGTTCAAGGTCAACAAGCTGCTCAACCGCAAGCAGTTCATTGTTGAGGTGAACCACCCCCACTGGTGCGGTACGGTCCCCACCGAGATCGTGCGCAAGAAGATCGCCGCCCTGTACAAGGTCGCCGATGAGAAGCAGGTGTCCGTCTTTGGCTTCAAGACCAAGTTCGGCGGTGGCAAGACCACCGGCTTCGGTCTGATCTACGACGACCTCGCCGCCCTCAAGCGCATTGAGCCCAACTACCGCAAGACCCGCATGGGCTTCGGCAAGCCTCGCCGCTCTGCCCGCAAGTCCGTCAAGGAGCGCCGCAACCGTAACAAGAAGATCCGCGGTAAGGCGAAGGGTAAGACCGCCTCCAAGAAGAAGTAAGCCGCTGACTGAAACGGCAGATATGTCAGAGAGTACCATCCTCCCCACAAGACTCGGTGGCGCTCCCTGGCGATGCCGCGCTTCATTGCAACTCGCGCCTCTGCACCTCTTCTCTCCCTTCTGTGTGTCCACTTGGCATCCTCGCATCGCGGAGTTGAAGGATTTCCTCCTCACCATTTATTTCATGTCTTGACTCATTTCACCCAAATATACAGTAAAAGAAGCATCGGCACTACCTCTGTGGAGTGCCTTTCGCCCGTTGTCCTCGTGTGCTTGTTTGTGCGTGCAGCAGCGGCTGCATGACGTCAGCACCTCGCACTGAGCTTTGCATCGGTGCGTGCGAGTGTGTCTCCCACGGTCGGGGAACCCTAGCGCCTGCGATCTCATGCCTTGGTCAAAGGGAAAGGGTGGTCCTCTGAGTTCCCCCCCCCCCTCCCTCCCCTGCGTAGACAGTGGCATAAGAAGGCCTGCTGGTCTCACAATGAATGCCATGCGGCAGCAAGCACTGACGCTCGGCCTCTCAACCCCATGAACATCTCACGTTCTCTCCCTCGCCTTGGTTCTTCTTCCTTGTACCGCCTTTCATCACGCTGCCACGCGTCAGGAGTCCAAGTATTTAAAGCTAAACAGCCCCCGCTGTACACTCCTCCCTCCACGATATCCATCTCCCGTTCTTGCGCTAGGTTATCCATCACACACGAAGGACCTTTCATTTCCTGTGAGCCACTCTGTGGAAGCCGCACGTAGGGGCAGGGTAGTTATCCACGTCCTTCAAGCTCTCTCTCCTCGCCTCTCTCTCTCTCTCTTTCTCTGCTGTTTCACTTGCACACCGGGACAAGAAAAAAAAGCCTCTCAGCACAAAGCGCGCGTCCGGCTCTCCGCTCTCCCCTTCGTCCTCTGTCTCCGCGCGCCTCCCAGCCGCACCTCCTGCCCCTCTTGTGCTGACTACCATGAGCGGGATTGTGATGGCAGCCATGCCCAGAGTTACCCGTCGTTACGACAACGCTGCGGCGGCGAACCATGCAGCCGACGACGCAACCTTCAGCCACGGCGCAGGGACGGTTGGGGACGGTAAACTGGTGACCCCGCCTGGGGCGTATGGCTATGGACCCGTCGTCCCCACAGATCCGGCCCTTCACTGCGTAACCTTCAAGTGGGCGCGCGCGTGCTCTGCCTACAGCCTCCGCGGTGCCACAGCAGTGCACTCTGGCGGTGGCCTCTATGTGAACCGCCCGGTGATTGGCGACCTTGCGATGCCACCGGCCTCGGGTCGTTACTTCTACGAAATCAGAATCAATTCCGCGAGCTGCAAGGTCGGTCTGTGCACCCAAGACGCGTACCCGACGGAGGCGGACCTAGAAACCTGCGAGCTTGGGCAGCTCCCACCGCAGCGGCAGCAGCAGCAGCAGCAGGCATCGGAAAAGAGCGAGGGCGTGCGGGTTGCCATTCTCGATGGCCAGACCTCGCGCGTGTTCGTGAACGGTAAAGAGGTGAAGCAGCTATGGCGTCTCTTTGTGGCCACCTGCGGCGCTCTCTTTTCATTTGTGGTGGACACCAACGAAGGCGTGGTGCAGCTGTTCGTAGACCGCAAGTACGTTGGCATGGTCTTTGACAGCAGCGCGGGCCTCAAGGGGAAGACGCTCTACCCCTGCGTGAGTCTCGCCGGACTGGACATGCACAACCGCAGCATCGGCAGCGGTAACCTAGGCGCCGTGGTCTGCGCAGCACACAAGTTCGATTGCCTGTACTAACATTACAGAGGCTTCTATGTGTACTTTTATCTTTCCCTCCGCTGAATATTTTCCCACTCCGTACTGCTTTCGCTAAACGCCGATGCCTTTCCCTCGTATGCCGGAGGGAGATATTCATGATGTGTCTCTGTTGTTGTTTTTTGCTGCTGTCTTCTTCACTTTTTCCAGACATTTATCAACGCTTCTCACTTCTTTTTTTTTTTTTTGGAATTTGCGCGTGTGTGTGTGTGTGTGTGTGTGTCTTCGTCACGTATCAGTCCCACTGGGATACCAGTAGGCGACCTCACTCGCTCATGTTTGAACCTCTCTTTCCTTCGATTGACGTCGATGTAGATAAAACCGGACCATGTCCTCTCTGTGAAAAAAAAAAACTTTCTTTTCTTCGTCTTCGCAACTTCTTCAGATCCTAGCTGGCGTGCGGCGGCTGCCTCGGAACTTGCTTTTCCTTTCCTCACAATGTTCCCTCCCATTTCACGTACGGCAGGGGACGGTGGGCACTCCCAGCCGCTTCCCCTCACTGTGAATTGGCCCGTGCCCCGCACTCGAGCACAACATTTCATCGTATTGACATCTCCTTCCCCCCCCCCTCCCCTTCACCTAATGTCGCCTTTATTGCATTACCGTGATGACGGCCCCTCCCCACTCTTCTCCTCTCCCTCCCTCCCTCCCCCCCCCCCTCTTTCCTCTCCCACTGAAATTGTAAATGCACCACACTTCCCTCTCTCCTTCTTCAGGGAACAAAAGGAAACAGAAATGGTACAGAGCCATTGAAAGGAATATCCTTTGCAAAGGTCGGAGGCTAATGGCAGGGCTTCTGAATGAAAAAAACGCCACCGATGCCTTGGGAAGCCCAACACGCAAAGGAGCCTGGAAATGGGTGGATAACAAGCGGACGGAAGTCAATGCGTGGGTGTGGGGAAAGCAAGAAGACTAAGTGTGCATATCCTTTGCACCGCTTTCTCTCTTATGCTTTTCCTTTCTGAGGCAATGCCCTCTCCTCTGACCCATTGCCTGCCGGCAACACATACACACACACACACGCACCATCCCCCCCCCCCCCTCTCTCTCTCTCCTCCTCCTCCTCCTCTTCCTCTTACTCAGTTCATTTGTTTTCCCGCAATTCAAGTGCGGCTAGAAAGGTACGACAATGGTTTGGTAAAGAGTGTTGGAACGTGGATAAATGAGGCTTGGCTTTCCCGTGGGGCGAACTGATTCGTGAAGCCTCTACTATGTGCACCAAGCCGAGAATCGAAACCGTTTTTGCGTGTACGTGTGTGTGTTTTTGTTTGTGCGTGAGGTGATTGCGTGAACGGTGAGCCATGTGTCAGTTGGTGTGTGCACCATGGCATTGTCCTTTCAGAGAGAGGAAGCGGGTAACAGAGTCACCGCGGGTGCGTGGAGGTGCTCTTGTGTACGGAATCTTCCTACGGCTAGATTGCACGCCACCAGTGCCCAAGCTCCGGTAAGAGGGTGTTAACGTGGGTAGACATGGAGGTAACCCTCGTTACTGCCGTGAAGAATAAATCGAAAAGGAAACGGAAGTAACACAGAGCGGGAGGACACCTGCGAAGAAGGTGTGAAGCGTCACGGCAGCACGTACTGCTGTGAGCTCACCCACACTCGTAGTCATACTCGCGGGGCCACTCCCTACCGCAAGCTACACGCGCGACAAGGAAGGTACCAATGCTGCATCTTTATAAGCGGAATGCCTCGCAACACTGTGGTGTACGGTGCTGTTCCTTCCATCGATGAGTCTCTCTCTCTCTTTCCCTATTTCCTCATTTGTTTTACTTTCTCCCTCAATTCTGAACTCTACAAGAAGCGCATCGTTGATTCCCCTCACTCAGAATTTTCTCTCACACACACTTTCTTGCTGTTGCATCACCACCGTATTTGTTCCGTCGCGCGTCCCATGGCGACAGCGGAGGAGCAACTTGCAGCGCTGCGTGCGGCGAATCAGAAGGAAGAGGCAGAGCAGCGCGCACGCATCCAGAAGCTGGAGGCTGACCTCGCACAAATGCAGGAGGACACAGAAACGTTGGAGAAGGAGGAAAAGGAGCTAGAGCGACAGTTTGGGTCGGGTCATGCGGCGCAGACAGAAGGAGGCGCAAGCGAAATCGGCGCCTACGTGAAGAACATCCTGAAGGGGACGTTAGATGGTGATGAGAGCAAGTGCCGCATGCGGTGACCCACGCAGCGCACGGTGGCAAGGTGCCCCTTGACCACACCCATTCCTTTCCCCTTTAGCTACACATCTACCCATATTCGCGAGGAGAAATAATAACGAAAAGTGAATTATGAACAAGAGAGAGCGCCATGTAGCACAGCCGATGCTCGCGACGACATGCAGACAGCTGGATTTGAGTGACAATGTGACATTCATGTTTAAGCGCGTGCACTCGTCGCACACATCTGCTGGCTAAGGTTTTGTCTAGAACCGTGCGCAGTTATGCCCACACCCACACACACACACACACACCTCCTCAATTCTTTTTCTCCCTCCCTCTCACACTCAATCCCGTGAAATGGACCTTTGCAGTGTTCGCAAAAGGAAAAAAGGAAGATAATCACTGACTTTCCGAGCGTGACAGCAGTTGACTCAGGCGACATCCATTCTCACGTCGGCAGAAAGAGACACTTGCGCACGGCAAACGAAGGGTTTCCTCTTTCTTTCATCTTCTAGACCATTCAACCAAAAGAAGAAAAGAAAAAAACTTTTTTTTCTCCTACTTATTTTGCCTATCGCGACCTTCCGATTGTTCTGTGTGCAAGCTGTGCTACGGCATACATCCATACACACAAAAAAAAAAAAAAAACAGGAAAGCACAGCAGTGAAAATGGGTGGCGCCCAGTCTGTGCAAGTGCAGGAGCACCTGCGTCGATGGGAGGTGGCGCTGCAGGAGCTCGAGAGCGTTTCGAGCACCAACCGCCGACTCATGGAACAGGACCGACTATTCGGCAGCGGCGCTGGTGCTGGTGGGGCGGCCGATGCGGCGGGGGCGGCTGACCGTGAAGGGCGGCGGCCCTCCTCGCTGGTCTCCTTCAACAACACCCCAGCGGGGAACCCGCAGACGGGTCAGCCGGGTCCTTTGGCGCTCCGCCCAGGGACGGAGAGCGGTTCAGAGGGCATCGTCGGGACCAGCACGGGCAGCCTTCCGGTGACGACGGCGGGTCGCCCGCGCAGCATCCAGACATCGCCCGAGTCCAAGCAGGTGGAGCCGCGGCAGCCCGGCTTTAGCTTCAACGCGGGCGCCCCTTTCGCCAACGGCGTCAGCGGGGCGGACGCACGGAGCACGGGCTCGGCCTCGGGCCACGCGCGCCACGGGCGCCAGCACGCCCTGGAAATCAAAGCCGCTCGTATGGGTCTCTTCAAAAGCTACGAGGCGCAGGACCCTGACGAGGTGCCAGACCAGCTTGAGTGCGGACACTTTGGCGCCCTCGCCGTGGCGCTCTCGTACCTCCTCGGTGGGGACCGCACCTGCGCGGACCGTCGCAAGCGCGTCACGGTGGAAGACATCTTCTTCTCCGCCCAGGTGCCGCTGCACTACCTGCACACCGGCCCGCCCCATCTCCCCGTGATGAGCGACATTGTGCGGGAATTCCTTGACGTCGACAACCGCTTTCGCGACGACTACAGCCAGGAGACGGTGCACTTGGACATCCAACCGACCGTTGGACAGGTCGACCTCGGCCCAAATGAGGTTGGCGATCGTCAGACGCGCATGGAGCTGCCGGAGTTCCAGCGCGCTATACTGCAGGACTGCGAGGAGGAGACGCACGTGATTCGCGTGGTGAACTACGACCCGTACGTGCTCGAGCAGGGCATGCTCGTGGATGCCTTCGAGGACGAGGACGACCTGAACTCTCCTCTCGCCACCTCGATTGTAGGGATGCAGCACCAGCGCCCGCAGCGTCGCGAAGCCAAGGCCAACGATGGCGCCTATGCCGTTGTGGTTGACGTGCGCAATGCCGTGCAGCTCATGGTCACCATTGCGGAGGGCGTGGTGGGCTCGTCGCTGCACGTTCGCCTGCGCGAGGTACCCGCGGCGGTGCTCTTCAAGGCGATGATGTGCGCAGAAGAAGGCCACCGCGCGCGTGGCTTCATTCGCGTTTTCCGCAAGGACAGCGTTCCCGAGTTCACCACGGACGAGATCAACCAGTTCTGGACCCCAGAGCTCTGCTCCGGCAAGGTGCTCGGCACGATTCAACACGGCACGCAGGCCTCGGTGGTCTCCCACCACATCAGCCCTCACATTGTCGGCGTCGCGTGGGCAATGCACCTGCTGGCGGGGGTGCGGGAGGGCACCCACGGGTACGGCAACGGCCTGCCCGTGTCGGACATCATTCGCACTATGAGATTCCCCGCGTCCGTCTTTCTCGACGGCGAGCTCGCGCTCGAGCAAGTCTACGAGTACGCCGTGGAGTACATCAAGCGCAGCGGCCGCACACACGTGGCCAAGCTCTACCCCGTCCTTACCAACATCTCCCGCGAGGATGCGGTGCCAACCATCTCTGTCTTTGACCTGGAGTCGGTCCTCATTGACGTCAAGAACGCCAATGACGATGCCGAGGCGCCAGCGCACGTAATGCTCATCCAGTACGACGCTGGTGTCGCGCACAACGTGCTCTACGTGGCCGACCAACGCCAGTGGTGCGTGCTCTGTGGCTACGACCAGGAGTCGCAGACGGTGATGCTCCTGGACGCCCACCCCAAGACCTTCTCGCGCACGTGGTGCTGCACGCTGGACCGTCTCCAGAAGGCCATGACAGGGAGCGGGTACATTGTCTTCTCAAAGACATCCGCTGCCGCCCCAGCACCAGGGGAGCGCGGGGAGCACAATGTCGGCGCCCCACCACGCGCCTCCACTGTAGTGGACAGCCGGCTGGAGCTGCTGCGCAAGCAGCGGGAATGGGGCTTCACGTGGGGCAGCGACGCCTCGGCGGCCATGCCAGAAGGCGTGCCCCGCGCATCCTACCCCGCACTCCCACTCATGCCGACAATCACTGCAATGGCGTGCAGCCGACTCCTGGGCGGTGTCACGACCTTCGAGGACGTCATCCACACGCTTCCCTTCGAGATTTCTACGCTAGTGATTCGCTTCTTTACCCTCGAGTCCATGCACGTGTTCCTCACACAGTACCTTAAATTCAGCCGTCGTGACAAGGACATGCGCGTGGAGGTCTACCACGGCGATCAAGATAATCACGGCGAGTCGTTCCTCCCTCTGTCAACCTTCACTGGACTTGTCGAAGAGGCCACGGCACCGGCGACCGCCAAGGACTGTGTGCTCATTGTGGACTTTCATCCCTACCAACTCAAGGTCAATGGCGCGGCAAACCCGTTCGGATGCCTCGGCATTGTGCTCGACTACGATAAGGAGAAGGGCAGCGTCAAGGTCCTCGATAGCAACCCGAACGCCTACCTCAGCACCTGGTGCGTGCCACTGGAGGCCCTGCACGACGCGTGCGTAGACACAGACGAAAGCGCCAAGCACCGCACCCGCGGCTGTCTCATGCTCCGAAAGGGAGCGCCTCCTGCCACGGAGGCGATGCCCGCCGACTACGACCGCGACTTCAAGCTGGAGATGCTGCCTGTGCAGAATGTCTTCCATGTATCCCCGAGCCCGCACTTTCAGGGCATGTCCCTTGCCTTCTCGCAACTGGGGTGCTACTACAGCCCTGAGGAAATCTTCTACGAGGCGTACCTCAAGACGGTCAGTGACCAGCGCCGCCGCGGCAGTCAGGCCTACGCCTGGCGCGACGTGGATGTTTCCCTCTCCGTTATTAATCGCAACATTGACGCTGCGTTTATGGCGCAGGTCTGCCGCATGTTCCTCGAGTCGCGCGCGTCGACGGACAGCAAGGTCAACCACGACACCACCCACGCGAACAAGCACATGTCCGTGGAGCTGGTCGAAGACATTGACGACATGGACGAATTACTCGAGGAAGCCACGAGCTCGCAGGATTCTGTGTACCTGCTTAATTACGACACCACCAAGGCTCACCACCTACCCAACTCGGGGCGCAGCGTGGCCCTCATCAAGGGTTACGACAAGGCGCGCGGGGTAGTGGAGCTGTGGGACGCTGAGTACACGGTGCTGGGCCTCGCCTACACCGTGACCGTCGACCAGCTGGTCGAGATGGGTGACCTGGAGGCGGAGGGCCGCAGCATGTACGGCCTCGTTCGCTTCGCGTGGAAGGATGAACCAGCGCCAAAGAGGCGCGGGCTCATGGCAGCCCCCAAGACGGCCGAGGAAGAGGCCGAACTTGACGCGGAACTGGCAGGACGCAGGCGTCACGCTGGGCAAACCAAATTCGTCGACGACGAGCTGTAACCTCACCACAGAGCGATCGGCGCATGAGCGGGGGAATTTAACGCGTGTGCCTACGTTAGAACAGCTCCTTTCCACCCGCCCCCCCTCCCACCAGCGCATGGTTCTTTCCAGTCTGTGTCTTGTTTTCTTTAGGTTCCTCTTCACCGTTGATTTCACTATTTGTCGTGGTGGCCTCATCCCGTGAGATGCGCTGCTATTTTATTTCCTCGTTTGCTCTGCCTTTCTTTCTCTTGTGCACCCATGTATACAACCAACGTCATGCAAACGAACCGACGGCCTTTCATCCCGTGGTGCGCCTTCTCTCTTCTTCTCCCTTAGTGTATCGAAGTCACAATGCCCTGACACACCGTCTTCTCTCTGTACTTATTGCCACACAGACAAGGCTTTCATTAGCAATGCTCGATCTCTCCCCCTCCCTCACTTCATTTTCCTCCCAAGGTGCGTGCTGTGTCGCCGCCAACCGCTGACTGACTGGAAGGGACGCCTGTTGGCTACCCATGGCCGTCTGGTTGCGGCGACAAGTTATTTCTGCGCACAACCATACATGTTACCGACCCTGCTTCGAAGGCGTTGATACCCCCGCATAGTTCTGGTGAGCCAGCTACCGCCGTTATGGCGTCGCTGCTGCTGCAGTTGTTGTTGTTGTTCTCCTCCCCCCCCCCCCGCTCCCCTCGATTAGTGTGTTTGACACATCGGCTTTCTCGTCCATTGCACGCCTGTTGTGGCCTCGACTTCTTTGATCTCTTCTTCTTGCGCGATCACCTCTCACTACCACCATTTGTCTCGTCTTCCTCTCCTTTCATTCCTCTCAACAAAATTATCGGCGTCATGCTCCGCTGACTACGAAAACAGCGGAAACACAATGCACACACGAAGAAAGCAAAAAAGAAAAGAAAAAGACCTCCCCCATGACGTTCTTTCATAAATGTCACAATGAAGAGAGGCGCACAGACGCTCCCAAACGAAAATGGCAGGAATACCGTCTGCTCAAGGCTCCATTGTCAGTCCAACAAGGTGAAACATCTCTGCCGGTGGAATACGTCCCCATCATGTGGTCTTGCAACAGTGTTCTCAGGTCTTCTCACTTTACCTTTTTTTTCGTCTCTGTTTTCTTCTCATTCGCTCCTATTGCACTCTCTCACTTTGTTATTTGGTATCTCAGGCCGCAGGAACACGTATAGAAGTGTGCAACGAAGGTCAAGAATACTTGGTCAACCCGAGCAAACGTCATTTGAAGCCAAGCGGTGCGATGAGCGACGCTGACGAGACAGACGCGCGGCTGGAGGAGGAGTCGATGGCGATTCTCCGCAAACTCCAAGAGATTTACTGCAAAGACGCTCTTTACGGGCACCTGGAGTTCATCATGGGCACACCCAAGACGCCCGAGGACAGTGAAAGTTACTTTGAAGACGTCGAGGGGCTATTGGAGCTGTATGTAGAAAAGCTGCATGAGGCGAAGGAGCAGGGCGCGGCGGAGGAGCCACAGGAGATGAGGGACGCTCGCATCAAGGCGTACATCATGGACGCCCTCTCGGATGCCATCAACGGCGACGCCGAGGACGCCGAGGACGCCATTCCCGTGGAGAAGATTGAGCGGCTCTACAAGACCCTCTCCGAGGTCCTCGCAGACGGCGGCGTTGAAGCCGGTCTTGTGGCGGGTTCGCTGGAGATGGCTGCGGAGGCGGAACGAGAGGCTGAAGCTGCTCGGCGCGCCGAGGTGCAGAAGCAGCTGCAGGAGCAGAAGGCGCAGGCCGCCTCGAGCGTGACGGCGTCGGTGGAGGCCCGCCGCGCCGCCATGAAGGTGTCACCCGAGGAACTTTTCCGCATGGCGCAGCACGTGCGCAGTGGACTCGCCGACGAGGCGGAGCTCCTCCAGGTGGAGCGCGAGGAGGACGAGGACGACGCCATTGAGCTCAACGACGAGGAGCCGCGCTTCCTGCGACAGCTTGGGCTAGCCTCCTTCCGGAAAAAAATCAATTACCGCGCGCTGCTGCCCTCTCAGCAGCTGCGTGACGCCCGCACCCCGCAGCAGCGGCAGAACATCCTCGAGCGCATCGCACAGCGCCAGCAGGGCGACTTGAGCAAGATGAACAGCATGGAGCGGACGGCGCAGATGCAGCTCAGCATCAACGCGGACCGCCGCATGATCGCCAAGCGCAGCCGGCGCATGGAGGAGGAGCAACAGCAGCGTCAGGGCGAGCGCGAAGCCGTTTCGGCAGGCAACGAAGCCAGCGAAGGCGCTGGTGGAGCCGGGGCCGCCTCGTCACTCCTCCACAGAGAGCTTGATGAACGTCCCGAGGAAGGCGGCTTCCGGCCGCAGGACCTGCCGTCGAAGCTGCCGCCGTGGATGCGGCACAGCTTTGGTCGCAAGCCGCGCTTCGGTCTGCCCCAGTCGAACCAAAGCCTGCAGGAGCAGCGCCGTGCCTTGCCCATTTACAAGAAAAAGGAAGCGTTGTTAAAGTTTGTGGACAGCCACAACGTTACCGTGCTCGTGGGCGAGACGGGCAGCGGCAAGACGACTCAGATCCCGCAGTACCTGGCAGACCACGGATACGCAAAGAAGGGCATGATCTGCTGCACACAGCCGCGTCGTGTGGCGGCGGAAACACTGGCCATGCGCGTGGCGGAGGAGTACGGGTGCCGTCTCGGGCAAGAAGTGGGCTACAATGTTCGCTTCCGCGACGTGACATCGTCCCTGACCATCATCAAGTACATGACAGATGGTATGCTGCTGCGAGAGGCTCTTCTGGACGACACGTTTGCGCGATACAGCGTCATCATCCTTGACGAGGCGCACGAGCGCTCCATTAATACCGATCTCCTCTTCGCCATCACCCGCAACGCCCTTCGCAAGAATCCCAACCTCAAGGTTCTCGTGACCTCTGCAACGCTGGAAACGGAAAAGTTCTGTCGGTACTTTGGCACCGACGAGCCTTTCCTCATTGAAGGACGTACGTTTCCGGTCGAGACGTACTACTTGGCGCAGCCCACCACCGACTACGTGCGCGCGGCGCTGCAGACGGTCATGAAGATCCACCTGGAGGAGCCCCCTGGCGACATTCTGGTCTTCTTCACGGGCCAGGAGGAGATTGAGATGGGCGGCGAGCAGCT
The DNA here is from genome assembly GCA_030849835.1 of Herpetomonas samuelpessoai. Lineage (NCBI taxonomy): Eukaryota > Euglenozoa > Kinetoplastea > Trypanosomatida > Trypanosomatidae > Herpetomonas > Herpetomonas samuelpessoai. The sequence goes on along the minus strand of JASAOC010002102.1, from coordinate 123,356 downwards.
GTACCGCTGGATGGAGGCTCTCCGCGAAAAGGCGAGCACACCATTGCCCGACATGGTCATTCTCCCGCTCACCGCGACGATGCCGCAAGAAGTGCAATCACGCGTCTTTGAGGCGACGCCGCCAGGGTGCCGCAAGGTGGTCCTCGCCACCAACGTCGCCGAGACCTCCATCACAATCGGCAACCTCTACTACGTCATTGACAGCGGCTACTGTAAGCAGAGCATTTTTGACCCGCGGAAAGACATGGAGCAGCTCAAAATTGTGCCCATCTCCCAGGCACAGGCAAAGCAGCGCGCCGGGCGTGCCGGCCGTATCGGTCCGGGGAAGTGCTTTCGCATGTACACGGAGCAGCAGTTCAACACCGACATGGGACCAGAGACGGTGCCGGACATTATGCGGGCGAACCTCTTCCACGTGACGCTCCAGCTCAAGGCCATGGGCATCGATCTCCTCACCATTGACCTAATGGACGTTCCTCCCGTGGAAACCATTGTATCAGCACTAGAGAAGCTGCGCTATCTGGAGGCGCTCGACGACGACGGCCTGCTGACGCCGCTGGGTGGCCGCATGGCGCAGCTGTCCATTGACCCGTCACAGAGTAAGACCCTCCTGACGGCGGTTGACATGGGGTGCAGCGAGCCCGTGCTCACCATTGTGTCCATGCTGGCGGTGCAGAAGCGAGGCGTGTTCTACCGTCCCCGTGACAAGCAGGAAGCCGCCGACGCAGCCCACCGCCAGTTCTACCAGCCAGAGGGCGACCAAATCACGCTCATGGCGGTCTATGACGCGTGGGTGGAGAATGGGATGTCTGAGGAGTGGTCGCGCCGCAACTTCCTCAAGCACCGCATGCTGGTGGAGGCCCGAGACACACGGGACCAGCTGTCCGACATGCTGCTGCGGCGCAACCCTTCCATCTCGCACGCCAACGACCGCAACCTGACCATGGTGCGCAAGGCACTCACCGCCGGATACTTCTTCCACGCCGCGCGCCGCGTCGACTCGCACACACGCTCCTACGTGACCATGGCGGACCGCAAGGAGGTCTACATGCACCCCAGCTCCGTCCTCAGCGACGACCCGCCCAAGTACGTGCTCTACGATGACGTCCGCATGACCAACCGCGAGTACATGATGGAGCTCCTCGTGATTGAGCCGAAGTGGCTCGTGGAGCTGGCACCCGCCTTTTACGCACGGCCCAAGGAGCGGCGGCGTGGCCCCGGAGGCGTCAAGCGCGCCCTCACCAAGGAGCAGGAGGCGGAACGGTTCATGCCCATTCTCAAGTCGTGGGAGACGGGTAGCTCATGGCGCATATCACAGCTGAAGCGGCAACGGAAGTAAACCTCCATGGAATCGACGATGAACGGTTGCGAAAGGAAATAAGAAATGTCTGAGCACTCATACAAACAAAAACAAAAACAAGGAACGAACGATAACTGAAATGGTGTGCCGGAAGTGCGCTACTAGCAAAGTGGTTGTGTGAGGCCTCCGACAAAGGTGATACGAAAAAAAAAAAAGATTCTTCTTCCTGGCAACGCTATGTGACGTATTTGCGTGACAGTAAGTACTACTGGGTACTAAGCCTGAGAAGCGCTTGTCCGCTAACACGTATGGGACCAACAAAGGTCGTTTTCTTCACCCCGCCCCAATCGAACCCTCCTATCACTCTCTCTCTCTCTTTACATCTCCCTGCACACACCTCTCTGCAACCTCACTTGCCTTGTCACTGTAGCATTGAAACGGGAATCGTTATCCAGGCAGCACACCCTCCGTGCTTCTGCTTCTCTTTTCACTCTCTTCCACCTCCATTCCTCTCCTCCCTCGGAAGAGGCCTCAGACAAGGAAGCAGTGGGCCACCTCACACGTTTCACACTGCACTACACCCTTCCCTTTGCGACATCCATTTTATTTCTCTCTATTATTATTTTTTTGTTATTTCCGCTACATTTAGAAGGACAGCATACCAATGTTGTTCATTTATCCCACCCCGCAGTACCCGCGGCGGCCGCTAGAGTACGTGTTCAAGACCATGTACCTCGTCGCCAACGTCATCCACGTGGTGGCCCTTGTGGTGCTCATTGCAGACTTTTACACGCGTCTCAAGGACTCCATGCCCAGGTACTTCACGCAGCGTGAGCTCGTCATTTCCCCCACCATTGCTATGATTATGACCAATTGCACGTACAAGGGCCCTTTAACGTTGGGCAGCGTCACGGGACAGGTGGAGGTGGGCCTCGGCGCCGTCACGATTGGCCTCATGAACATGGCCATGTACGTGCAGGGCCTCTTCATTTTGGAATTCCTCATCGTCTGCAACCACACCATCTGTGCCTTCAACTACTCCACCGGCAACCGCCACCTGCGAGTGTTTGGGGTGCACATCCCCTTCTACCACATCCTCGTTGTATTCACCTACGTCTACAGCATCGCCGTCGCGGTGCTGACGTGGGTGTACGACAGTAATCACAAATTCTACCACCGGGCGCTTCAGTATTGCGCGGGGCAGCTAATGGAGTCCGATGCGACGCTGCTGAACGAAGCCGAGTACGCCGACTACAGTATTTTCACCACGGCCGTCTACTGGCCCTTTGGCGCCGTTTGCTTTGGCATGCTGGTGTACCTCTCCGCGGCGGTGGTGCTCTTCGTTCATTCCTACGACAAGGCGACAGTCCTCCTATCCCGCGCGGACGCCCCGTGGGAGGGGAAGGGCTTCCTCTCCATGACAAAGAAGCCCTACCTGAAGCTGCACACAGCACAGCGGAATGCCATTGTGGAGGACGCCCGCCAGGCCATCAAGGAGGGCGAGAAGGTCCGCATCGTGCGCTCCTACCAGCTCATGACAGAGGAAGACTTTGCGTCGCTGGTGCAGGCCATGAAGGACCAGGTGGCGCGGGCCATCAAGGAGAAGCAGTTTGAAAAGTTACGCGAGAATTTCGGCGACAGGGAATCCCAAATTGACGAGATGGGCTTCCTCTGGAGGCAGCAGATGATGCAGCAACAGCAGCAACAAGATCCGCAAACACCTGGTACGGGTACCGGCGACCAATTCTTTGATGTGAACTTTGGAGACTACTTCACCGACAACGACTACAATGAACTCAACGCCAGCAACGTGGGTAACCCGAACATCAACAACATCAACAACCTCGACGGCGACGGCGGTTTCGACGATCCGATGCGACCCATCACATCGCCTGAGAGTATCGTGGAATACAACAACGACCCACTCTACCCCCCTGAGGACGACTACGGCGACTTGAACGAGAATCTCCCGCGGGACCCCGACTCACAGGCCTTCTACAACGACAACGACGGCTACCCTCAAGAGGAGGAGCCGTGGGGCAACGACGGCGACGTGGGTGAGTTCCATGACATAGACGCCAATGGACGCTCCCGGCGCCACCACCACAAGCACCGCAGGCGCCGCAACAGCCGTAGCCGAGGACCACCCGTCGACGATTGGCGAGACGCCGACGACGGATATTACGGGGGCGGCAACCAACCTGGTTCGCTCGACTACGACGAGCCAGACCCACGTTCCCCAACATTTGACGATTACAGCCCTCAAGAGGGCGGAGGTATGGGTGGCTACGATGACGACTACGGCAACTACCAGGGTGGGCGGCAGCAAGCCCCTTACCCGCCACAGCGGCAGCAGAAGAAGCGCAAGGGTGGGGGGCGGCAAGCGGAAATTGAGGACGACCTCGTCGACGCCGACGCGCTTTCCGACGACCCCGGCTTTTTCTAAGCCAAGATCCTTCACCGCACGCCCGTAGAGGGTAGGCCCCTCCTTACCGTCGTCTTCTTTCAGCTCTCGCTCTCCCACTCTCCCTCTCCCTCTCTCCCGTGCTCGCGCAGCCTACATGAGAGCTAGCTGCTGTTTCTTCATGTTTGCTTACGGGGAACGCGCTGCTCCAAATCGTTGCGTTCCATCACAACAACGCTCTTTTGGCCGCGTCTTTCCTCCTAGAATTTTTCTGTTTAGAGTATACACCTTCACTCTCCGCAATCAACAGAAGAAGAAAGCAGTCTTCATCCCTTTTCACATCGTCGCGGATGTCGTGCAGTGGGTTACACGCACTTTGGCGTCGGGGGCAGGCGCACGTGAAGTGTGACACAGACTGACCCCAACAGATGGACTGGCACGATGATCCGGACTGTGCTCTCAAGAACAGGTCAAATGCTCTCTGGACACACGCAGTCGGTGATGAAGCCGCGCAACTTCCGTAACCTTCCAATACTCCCGTTCCTCTCTGACGTACCACACCCACATACACACAACAACTACGACAGTCGTGCACCGCCCCGGGTCGAATCGGCATTTGTTTGTTTTGTTTTTTCTGTCTTGTCCTTCGTGAAAAGGCCGTAACGAAGCACCTTCCGTGAAGGCAGTGACTAAAGTCCCGTCCTCTTGCCGCTCGGCTCTACCCAACCTAGGTCTGTGTAGTTGCTTTTTTTTTGTTTCACAAAACCGTGGACCTCCTGGTCCCACTTTCGCTAGTGCCTCACTTGTCTTTCAGCGTGCGCTCTTTCGTTCTTGTGTCTTGCTCCTTTCAAGCCCCTGACGCTCTTCCATGCGGCCGACACTCAGCCAATGCTTCCCCAACCCACTCACGCGGCAATGGCCTTCCACCAGCAACCCTGTCTCGTGCGAGTGCCAGCAACTGTACGCCCTCGTGTGCATCTGCTGTTGCCTCCCCAAGACCCACCTGCTGATTCTGCATGAAGGGGAGAGCAACAATATGGTGACGTCCATGCCCAAAGGGCCCAAGTACGTGGATTTCAAGGTCACCCCTCGCACCTCCGCCGAGGATTTCAGCAGCTTCCTCTACCGTGCAGAACTAGCAGCTACCCAGGCACAGCAACAGCAACAATTGCAGCTAGACGCCTTCAGTGACAACGCAATGCAACCCCTACGCTCGACACAATCCCTGAGCGAGGGAGGGAGAGACGCGGAGGTCGACATGTACTCCCCCGCAAGTCCCTCGTCTGCAGCGGTGGAGAACCCCTTCGCAGGCAGCGGGCGCCGGCCCAGCACCGCATCCAGCGTGGGAGGCGGTACTCACACCGCAGCCCCCTACAACCCTTCAAGCCCTTCCGTAGCAGGCAGCACCAGCGGCGGCGGCGGCGCCACCGTCGGCCACCATCGTCGTCAGGTTGTCGTAGTCTGCCTGCACGGCATCGCCGTCGCTTCCCCAGCGGTGCGATCCGTGCTGATGGATGCACTCACGTTCGCACAGGTGCCATATGTCCGCGGCGCCAAAGCGATCCCTTCCTTGCGCATCGTCGCCTTCTGCGACTACCGTGCGTGTATAGCGATTCTACCAGAGCCCCTGCGCGCTGGCTTTGCCCTCTCCACATTTGTATCCGCGCTGGCCATGGACAGCGCCGTGGTGCTGCAGTCCACGGACGCCCGCACCTCGAACGTGGTCAACAAGGAATACATGCTGGAGATTATGAACTCCAAGGATGGGCTACCCCTCGTCGACACCGTGGTGCTCTCCTCCGCCGTCGCACGGTACATGCGCCACCTGATGATGACCATCCAGGGCAGCACCCTGTGTGAGATGGCGCCAGGCGCGATGCTTATCCGCCGCACCGCCTTTTTCTATAGGCTACTGCGGGTGGCCGCGGCTCTCTTCATGCCTCAGGACGACATCTTCACGCGCAGGTCCAATCCCCGCGGTGCGAGCCGCGGAGGGCCCAACGAGCGGAACTCCGCGTGGGGGGAAACGGGTCTTAGCACCCCGCAGACGTCCCATTACTACGCCACGCACCAAAAACTCAACAGCGCCTCCGCTGCGTTTGGTGCAGGCGGGGGTGGGGGTGGCGTTCCCGCTGCCGGTGTCTTTGCCGTCAACAAGGACGAAAGCGGCCGCATTCTTTCCCTCTCACATGTGGTGGTGTCACCCTCCGATGTCATTTGCCTTATCCCGGCCATGGTGGCCCACCACCTCAGCTTGCCCCGCGCCGTCGTGGACGTGGAGAGCCGCATCATGGCGACTCGCGCCACCATGGCCGGCCTCGGGGCCCCGCTCCTCTCCGACATTGCTGGGCGCGGAAACTTGAGCAACCAGGATTCAAGCAGCCGGAGAGGCACCGCCAACGTGGTCTGCGAGGACGGCACCGCTGGCTGCCCGTCCCCTGGCCTCTGGGACGCCCGCATGGCCAGCCTCGCGCTCGCACGGCGACCGCACACCTCCGTGGTGGCCGCCACCGTCGCCTCCCGTGCCCGGCGGCAGCAGCAGCTCGACGCCCCGGCCGACGTCTCCCTGTACGCACTAGGCGACTACCCATCCGCCCCGCCCACCACCACAGAGGCGGGCGCCGCTCGCAACGGCAACGCACCGCCACCCACCTCACGTCATTATACGACGCGGAGCCCCATGTCACGTCGGCTGACTGCTGCCGGTGCCCCGTCACCGGTGTCGTCGCCATTGGGAGAGACATGGCACGGCAGAGGGTCACACAGTGTTCTAGCCAGCATTGAAGTTGACGAGTCTGATTTCCTCTACCACGATTACCTGAATTATTGCGAGCTGCGCGACGTGGTGCGCTCGACGCTCGTGTGCCGCACCCATCCCGCACCAGCGTGAAAGGGACCTATTCTGTGTTTCTTCTGCCCACAGCCTCCCCGGCACATCCATACTGTGCGTCCTTGCGCAAAACAAAAACAAAAAGGGAAACGGACGAATAAGTATCACAGATAAGTTAACATCAAGAATCACGCAGGTGCTATCCGACCTGAGTCGAATGTCGGATGCACACAAAGTGCTCTTGCTAGAGGCATGTTCTCTTCCACTCATTCACTGCCCGCTCTCTGTCTTGCATCTTATCTTGACATGGCAAATAAAAAGAGAAAAAAGCGACAAGACAAAAAAAATAGCAGCGCACCGTAGAAGCCTCCCTTCTTCTTTCTTCCTTCTGACAGACACCCCTCTCCATCCCTTTAGATTCACCACTTCCACGCTGCCTGTACCGTGCGTGAGAGTGCACGTGTGTCCCTGTGTACCCTCAACCAGCACGCATCTCCACAGCGGCCTCACCCAGGCCGATTGTGCATTAGACCAAACATCCCTCTTTTTTTTTTTTTCCTCCCTGTCATAGACCATGTACTCTCCTTTCCAAGCTGTGTACGGCCATGACCGCACCTTTGTCAAGCGCATGACCGCTGCCGAGTACCTGCGGGAGGTGGAAGACGAAGAATGCGATCTGCGTGGAGGCGACGTCCGTCGCGTGCGGGGCGGTGCCCAGCAATTACACCATCATCAGAACGTCAGCGCTGAGAGCGAGACGAATTCGGCAACACCTCCGCAGTACGAGCTCCGCCGCGCCGCGTTAAGTTCCAAGAACCCTCAAGTGGTGTTCTCCTCCAAGTACCCCACCTACGACCGCCTCGGACGTGAGCTCTGTGTCCTTTACCAGATGCAGGACATGGCTGTGGAGCAGGAGTACGATAGGCTGCAGCGCGAAGGTAACGCGTGCCGCCGTTCTGGTGTGCGCCTGAGCGCGGAGCTCCAGCTGGACACCACCTGCTCGCGCGTCACCGGGGTCTCCTCAAGCGTGGGAAGCAACCAACGCATCTTTGGCACCGCTGACCTCTCCGAGGACGAGGAGGACGACGCGGTAGATGTGACCGTGTCGACCATGAGCCGCACATCCTCGTTCGTGCCCTCCCGGCCTCTGTCCGCGCGGCCGTCAGAGTTCTCCATTTATCGCGACAGTGCGAAGCCTGGCATTATGCTTGCCCGTGCCAGCGCAGTCGCCGCGGCGAACCACCGCGAGAGCGCCACCACGGGCGGAGGCGGCGGAGGCAGGGCCTCGAAGAAGGGACGTAGTCTGCCCTTGATGCCGTCATCGTCCGTCTCGGCAGGAGGGATGCCACTGCGCGAGGTTGTGGCCTACGCCATAACGACGACGACAGCCCAACCTCAAGACACCCGCGGCCGCTCCCAGCCATTGCCGCAACGGGCGTCCAAGGCGTTAGGTGCTTTTCCTGGTTCCTCGACAGAAGGTGAGGACAAGGAAAACGCGCTGCAGCACCTTCACACCCTCGCTGGCAAGAAGGCGGACCAGGACAGCATTCCTGTACCTTTCCCCATCGGTATCCGTATGCGCAAGATCGCCGATGAACACCGGATTCGGTCCAGCCGCAGCCGCAGTCAGAAGCATACCCGTGAAGCATCCCATGCCGGTGGACGTGGCAGCCGAGCCAACAGCGCACGCCTCAGTCGTGTCCGTTTCCTCGACGACGACCACGAGGACGACCGCAGCCAGCCATTCGCGGAGCCGACGGAGGAACCAGGGGACCTGGAGTGGGCTGCGGAGGCGAGAAAGAGGCCACGGCACGAGCCCACAAACGTCCTTGGTGGCAACCATCCCAACAATACCAGCGGCAGCGGTACGGAAAGGGGTGAAGAGGGGGACGGCGACGCCAAGGACAAGAGCGACGCACCTGACCGCGCCGTGCCTATGCGACTGAACGCCTCCCACAATGATGCGCACGCGCAGGACGCGACCATTCCAGCCATTGACCCCGTGCGCTTCACCGTGGCGCGTGACACTGTCTTTGCGCGCACCACAAAGCAGCTCTTCCGCGGGACCGGCGGCGGCGCGAGTCGCGGCACCACATCCCTCACCCACCCGCACCCCATCTCTAGCACAGCCTACGGCATCACCGCCACGAGCGTCCCCGCCAGTAGCGTATTCGATGCAGTGGAGAAAAACTTTGCGGCGTGCGGTGCTCTCTCGGGGACGTTCGCAGAGGAGGCAGGTGCGGCCACACCAGAGCTGCGCTGCGGTCGTGTGATTCAACTGGGCGACCGCTGGTTCCAGCTCACCACCTTCCTTCTCGTTGCGGAGGCATACGAAGCCGTTGAGGTGGACCCACCCGCCACCCAGCCAGCTAATCCTCGCGCAACTGAAGAGGCGAAACCTGAAGCAGCGGCGCAGTGCCCCCCACCAACAGCAGACGGCGTCCTGACCGCCTATGAAGAAGAACCCCCCAAGATGCAGACGCATGCAGCCAACACCGCGTCCGAGGCCCCAGCCGTTCTCACTGCCTTTGAGGAGGAGGAGGCCCACAACGCAGGAAACGAGCCGCCGAAGCACGCCGTGGAATGGCTGCCACCCGCCCACGGCGCGAGCCGCTGCCAGCATCTCATTTACCGCTGGCGCAACCGTCACGTGCCGTATAGCGGAAACGAGTCGCGCCGCGCCGCGGCCGGCTTGTGTCTCTGCGCCCCTGAGGTATCTGTCTCGGGTTACACCTACGCTGATGGCGGCGGGATCACACTTCTCACCCTGCCCGAGGACTATCGCGCGACCTCCCTCAGCAGCCTGCCGCTGGCGACGGCCTCGTATACGACGCTGCTGAAACTTGTGTTGCGCGTGCTTGCCTCTCTGGTGGCGCGACGGCTCACACACGCCAACCTCATTTCCCTGGGCGAGGTTCTCATTGCATTTAAACAGACCTCAGCCGCCGACGGTGGCACCACCATCACCACGTCCTCCTCCTCCCCTGTCATCTTCCCCATTCACTGGGAGCGTGCGGTGGACTTTAGCATGTTCCTCGACCGCAACGTCGGTCGCACCTTGCCGTACGATAGCGAGGACGGCACAGAACGCCCCCTGCGTACCCTTGGCATGGACGTCGCCGCACTCCTGCAGTGCTTCCTCGAGCACAAGCAGTCCGCCGAGCTCACCTCGGAGCAGTATCTCCTCCTGCAGAAGCTCATTGTCATGGCAGGAGAGCCCACACAGGTGGCGAACTATCTGGTGCAAATCACAAGCCTCATGACGGCACTGTCCACCGACCTCCCTGCATTGCGCCAGGCCTACAATGCGGCCGTTGTGTTCTATGACAACTAGACACAAAGCGCAGACGCACGGGGGGGAAAGAAATCTTTTTAAAACCCCTTACCCACTCCCTAGATGGATTCTTCTTCTTCGTTTACGTTTTTAGATATCTCTGTGCACGTTGTGTTTTTGGGAGGGATAGCATTATCCCCTGCAACTTACACTTTCTTTCGTTTGCTTTACATGACCTCTGTTTTCCGGCGTGCGTTTCACTGAATAGACTCACCATGAAAGAACAAGTAAAAATGGAAGAAAACTCAATTGGACAGTGTCTCAACTTAGCGTCACGTTGCACTCGTCACACAAACGTTAGCCATTGAATTTACTGATTCACCATCGTTGACCGCATTTGAAAGCAGCCTTGCAACTGCGGCAGATCGGCGCTGCTGTGGGCTTTGCGTGTGTACATAAAATGTTGTATTCCGCCAGGAATACCATTTGGGCTTGCCATTCTCCCCTTGTGCTCCTGATCACCTTCACAAACACAAGTAACAGAGGAAAATCGAAAGTTTTTATTTTTGGAAACCTGGAATTTCTTTTTTCTTCCTTCTTCTTTTCTTTTATCCGCGTGTCATTTCGTTGTGGATCCCTCGTTTGTCAGTTCCCATCTCTTCACGCGATCGCACTCGCTCAGAATTTTGTATATAACTTCACCTCATCTTACATTTGCACAGATGAATACCTCCTTCGTCTTTCTTCGTCCAGAGGTCTGCACCAAGGCAACCGTTGAGCTCACCCTCAACTTCTTTGAGCAGGCGAACATCCGTGTGGACGACATCGCGGTCATTGATCCCGAAGAGGCCCGGCGGCACGACTGGATCGACAAGCACTATGCAACCACGCAGACCTTCGCCTTTGCGGACTCTGCTGAGCTCCCTCAGCTTATCGAGAACCGAAGCGAAATTAAATCCGTCTTTCACGCCTTCTTTCATGAGCTGTGGGACACAGTGGTGGCCGAGGGCCGGCTGCTCTCCGCCAAAGACGCGATGGCCGTCCTCGGCAACCTGAGTCCGCAGGAACTGAGCCAGCGGTGGTGGGGGAACGGTGACTTCCACCCGCCCAACACCACAACGGCACTGGGCTTCGCACCCGTGAAGCTCTTCCACGGCTTCTACGTGATGCGGCTTGCGCAGGAGGGGAACCTCTACATTGTGAACGGTTTCTACCCTGCGATTCATGAGCGCTGCACCACCCCTGTGCCTGGCGCGTCGCTCTGCCGGCTGACCGTCTCCTGGCCCGAGTCCGCGTACACGTGGGAGCAGTTCGCGGCTGAAGTCATTGGTCGTGCCGGGGACCCCCACAGTGGGGACGCGGTGTCTGCTACGTACCCCGCGACGTGCTTGCGACATGCTCTCTACCACCAGAGCGAGGCGCTCGGCGTGCACATGGTCAAGGACGCGTGGGCCGCACCGTCCCGTACAGAGTCTGCACCAGTGGTCATGAGCGGCCTCGAGGCGGCGGCAGGGCCGCTGGAGGCCTTGGCTGCGCGTTGCCACTGGACCAACCTGAGTCCGGAGGCCGACGACTTTGGCCGTCAGCTCCTGCAGGAGGGCGTGCCCTTGTCCTTTGTGTACCGTCTGCTTGAAAATCCTGTGCTGCTGCAGAGCGGGGAGGTCATCGCGGCCTTTGACGTCACAGCGGGACTCACCACCTCGCAGGCGGTGCGCTTCCTCAGCGAGCTCTTCGTGGAACACACGGCGCGGCAGCAGGAGCGGGCCAAGGCGGCGCCAGGGACTGAGGACAAACCGGGTGCGCTCTACATTCTTGACGTGGTACCAAGCAGCAGTCCAGATACTTCCACTACGGAAGAGGCCCCTGTCCGTGATACCGCGGTGCTGCTGGTCAAACCACATGCGTGCAAACCACGGGTGGTGGCGCTAGTGGAAGAGGCTCTGCAGAGGCAGGCCACCGAGCACGGACTCACCATTGACGCTGCCGTAGACATTGACGGAGAGCTCGCGGGTTCCGAGAACTTGGTGGAGCGCCAGTACTGCGCCGAGTCATTCTACGCCACCACCGCCGAGCCCGCTGGCATTCCCGTGAGTGCCGCCGCTCAGGAGGCCTTCCACAGTACCTTCGCGGTGCAGTGGAAAGACATGGTGAACCGCGGTTGCGTCTTCACCGCGGCTGCTGCCCTGCACCTCCTCGGTGGCCTCACACCTGCCCAACTGTACCAGCAGTGGTTTCTGGAGGAAGAGAAGCACCGCAAGCTGAAGCTGTGCGGCGGGGCGTGGGTATGTCGTGTGCCAGGGCCGAAGCCCCACCCTCAGGCCGCCTCCTCGGGCAAGGCCCAACCGGCGGCAGGCGAGATGGTTTCCCTCCCCACGGAGGAGCCCTTCTTTGTCATCAACGGCTTCTACCCCTACCTGCGCCAAACCCTCACTACCCCAGGGGCCAGGACACGCTGCTACGCTCTGTCATGGCCCGAACAGAGTGAGGAGGCAGAGAAAGGCAAGTCCTTCGGCACAGCACGCCTTGACGTGGAGCTGCGAGGGCGCGTTGCTGGCATGCTCAAGGCGGAGTGGCAGAGCCTCGGCCTCGCGCATCCACCAGACTCTGTGAACAATGCCTTTGTGCTTTCGCGCGGGGCAGCAGAGGCGGCGGCCATGCGCCACGTGTGGCTCGGCACCCCGCTGGAGGATGACGTGCTGTACCAGCAAGTGCTGCGCCCGCGCGGCGTCTCGGCCGCCCCGCTGATGCGCTGGTTGGCCAACCCCCTCGTGCGTTCCGCCGCGTCGCCCGAGAAGCAGCGCGTGATGGATTTACTCGCAGGGGAGTGCACGTCGGAGGTTGCCAAGGTGGCGCGGGAGACGGAGCAGCAGCTGCGCGACGGCGCTGAGAAGGCCGCGGTGAACCGTGCTGTTGTCCTTCTGTACCCACCTGCCGCAACGGCCAAGGCCATCCAGCACGTGCGCACCGTCCTCAGTCGGGGCGGCATCGCTGTCAAGGCAGAGGGCGATGTGTTTGCCAAGGAAGCCTCAGCACGGCTGCTGGGCACCGCCAATATGCGTGGTGCCGCCCGTCTCTCTACCCTAGCCGGCGAGGCCCTCTTTGACGCTGTGTCGCACGAGGCCCGCGAAGCCTTCCAGACCCACTTCAAGAAGGACTGGGCGCAGTTTGCCGAGATCATCACAGGCGCTACCGTTGCGTGCCAGGAGCTTGACGTCACCCCCACTGCCCTCATGAAGAAGTGGAGTGACTGCGATCCCGTTCGCCTGGGCCGACAGTGTCACGTGGCCTTTGTACCAGCCTACCAGCGCTACATCGTCAATGGCTTCTACCCCTACCTGGAGGAGCGTTACACCAGCCCCGTTGCGCGCACACACTACTTCCACGTGGAGTGGAAAGAGAGCCGCTGGACCTGGGCAGACTTCAGCAACATTGTCGTGGGCAACGCGGACATTGCGAGTGCTGCGGCCGGCAGTCTTCAGCGCAGCATCAGCGAGGGCTGGCGCGAGCTGGGCTTGCCGGAACGCCCGTGCCACCGCGCGCAGGTGAGCATCACGGCCTCGGCAGGACCGCTGGAGGCCATCGCCGACCGCGCTGTGTGGCCTGCGGAAGGAGAGCTGACAAAGGGCCGCCTTGAAGACCGCCTCCTCGCCGATGTGGTTGCACAGCGACTGGTGGCGGAGGGGGTGCCGAGTGGCACGGTCGCCTACTACGCTGCCGGCCATCGCGGTCTCCTCCTTGACCAGACCCGCAGCGTGACGCGCGAGCTGCTCCGCGAGGTGAGCACGCACCAACAAACCAGCGAGTGTGTGCGACGGCTCAAGACTGTCTCAGCCAGCATTCAGAGTGCGTGCCGCCAGCACTACGCCTTCTTTTGGCTGCAGCCCGCCAGTGCCAAGCCGGACTTTGCCGCTGTCATTCCTGACCTTCTCGCCGCCCACAATGTCCACATTCGCAGCTGTGGGGAGCTCTCCGTTGACGAGGCCCAGGAGAAAGCGCTGCTCAACGGCCCTAGAACGGCCCTCTACCGCAACGCGTGGGTGCGTGAGGCCGCAGAAATCCCCATGAGCGCGGCGGAAAAGCAGGGTTTCCTCAACTTCTTTGGCATCTCGTGGGAAACTGCGGTGCAGCTGTCGACCGTGATCAACGCGAAGGAGGCCGCACGGCGCTTTGGAGAGACCCATCTCCTTCGCTGGTGGGACGAGACTCCGCGAAAGGTGTGCCTCTCGCCGAGCCTCTACGTTGGCTTTCTCGAACTCGAAGGCGTCTACGTTGTGAACGGCTTCTACCCTTACCTGCAATCGCACCTGCACACCGGCTCACGGCGCACCATGTGGTTCAGCGTGACCTGGGATGCCGCTCAGATGACCTGGGAAGACTTCCAGGAGCGCGTTATTGGCGCTGAGGACCCCGCCCAGGCCGCTGAGGGCTCGCTGCGGCAACACCTCTACGCTCATTGGGAGGTCTTTGGCCTCTCCGCCCCTCCCGATACCATTGAAAACGGCGTCCAGGCATCCGCCTCCCCCATTGAGGCGGTGGCCGACCGCTGCCTGTGGTGGAACCAGCATCCAGAGCAGGACGTGCTGGGCCACCTGCTGCTGCAACAGGGCGTGGACGCGGACTTTCTCGACGCGGTGCTTGAAAACCCACCCGTCTACGCCCGCGGGGCGGTCGGCACAACTGTGGAGTCCATCGCAGACGCCTTTGGGTTGCTGCCTCGCGACCCGGTGGCGCTTGCGCAGGCCCTTCGCACGTGGCAGTCTGGCACCGATGTCGCGCTCCTGCCGAGTGCTGGGGCCACCATCACCAGCCCGCGGCCGCTCCCACTGCCCGTCGACAACCCGCCGGCGTGGGAGGAGGTCCCCACAGAGGCCCAGCAGCGCGAGGCCCTCGTCGCCCGCCAGTCCGTGTTTGCTACCACCGCGTACCACGCCCTTCCCGTGAGCGCCCTCACCTCACAGCCTCTGGTCGACTACCGGCCAGCGCAGCAGCCCACGAGCGGGCCCGCAACGGACGCCTACGCGGTCGTGACGCTCTCTCCCACCTTCCTTGCTGGGAGTGAGGCGAACGCGGCGGTGGTGTGCGAGCTGGTTCGCGACCTGCTTGGCAGCCACGGCGTTGCCATCGCATACCACGGCGTACAGAGCCACCGCACCACGGAGGAGCGTCGTCTCTTTGACAAGCAGCACCGTCGCCTGCTGCGTTACGCTATGCAGGACAGCGCGGCCGACCTCGTTGCCGTGCGCGAGTACCGCGACACGCTGGAGAGGGTCTTTGGCGACGCCTTTGATGTGGCGGGCCTGCACAATGTGGTGCGCCTGGCCGAGGTCTTTGACCTCACCCCGCACAAGGTCAACGCTGTGTGGAAGTACTGCAGCCCCATTGTCCGTCTCGACGACGAGTTGTTCGTCGGTAAGGTGCCCGCCGAGGACCTGTTTGTCGTGAATGGCTTTGCCCTGCATGAGCGCAACCTCTTCTACGCAGACCAAAGCCCCAAGCACTTTCTCCTCGTCCACTGGGATGAGGCGAGGCTGTCCTACAGCGATTTTAGTGAGCGCGTCATTGGTGACAGCTACGCGGAGCACGCTGCTGCTGGCAGCATCAACGCGGCCCTGCGTGACGGGTGGGAGCGACTGGGCTTCCCCGCCGCGCCGCACCCTTTCCTTGGCGCTGTCCACGCGTCTCACGGGGCTCTGGCGGCGATGCACGACCGGCAGGCGTGGCTCCCGCAGGGCATCAGCTTTGACAAGGACCCCCTTGGGCGGCGTGCGATGGAGGAGGCTGGCGTGTCACCGTACATCCTGCACTGGGCCCTCGCAAACCCAAGAGAGGAGCCCGGCAACGGTAGCTTCGCGGTGGGCAAGTCGCTCGCCTCTGTCGCCGTGAATGGAGCCGGTGCGGCCCCAGCTCGGCTGATGGACGTGATGGCAGGACAGGGTAGCGAGGTGACACTGCGTTTGTTAAGCTCCTTAGAGGTGAACTACCGCCACCAGCAAGAAAACCAGCAGCACGCTGCCGTGCGAAACACAGCATTCGTGCTTGTGAAGCCGCATGCGTTGGGCAGACGCTTCGGTCGCTGTGTGGAAAAGGTCTTTGCCAAGCACAAGATTCGCATTGACGAGGAAGGCGACATGACGGGAACCTTCTTGCATGAGAAGAATCTGCTGCGCGCGCTCTACCCCGCTGTTGCCGCGTACGCCGTGCGGAAGCCGCAGGAGGTGGTGCTCTCCAACAAGGAGAAGTACTTTATTGAAAAGAACCTCGGCGTGGCGTGGCCGGACATGGTATTTGGTGGCCTGGTCTACAACGCGTACGACGCCTTGGAGAAGCTCGGCGGCGTCACCCCGCAGCAGCTCTACGTGTGCTGGCGAGTCAGCCGACGCCGCATGCTGGTGCGTCCGGACCTCGAGCTTACGTTTTTGGACGGGCACGGCATCTACGTGGTCAATGGGTACTTCCCCGCGCTGAAGCAGAGCTTTGAGTCCCCCAACGCGCTCCTCCACTGGTACGTGGTGTCGTGGCCCGAGTCTGAACTCACCTGGACGCAGTTCCAGAGCGATGTCGTCGGCGACGAGGACCCTGCGGAGGCCGCTGGTGGCACCATTCGTGGGCTTCTGCAGGCCCACTGGCGACGTTATGGCCTCCACACCATGCCAGATCGCATTCAGAATGGCCTGCACGTGAGTTCTGGTCCGTGGCACGCGATGGCGGAGCGTCTGCTCGTCGTGCAGCCCGAGCTCGAGCGCGATCCCTTAGGGGACCTGTTGCTGCGCCGCAAGGTGCATCGCGGGCTGCTGATGGCGTGGCTTGAGAACCCTGACGTTGTGGCGTGTGGCGTTACGGCTGGCATCTTTGAGCATCTCGCCGGCTACGACACCACCCAAGTGGCAAATCTCGTGATGGCTGTCTCAGACAATGTGCGCAAGATTGAAAAGGACCGCAAGGCAACCCATGCTGCCGCACCAGATAGCACTTCTGGGGAGGGCAGCGCGATTGAGGCCGTCCAGACCCCGGAGTCGGCGCTGATGCACCCACCACCGACCAGTGCGGAACTGGACGTGGTCCGCGCGGGCCAACACAATCTGGGCGACGAAGACACCGCGTACGACGGCGAGGACGCACAGGAGACGCCGGGTGAGGCCGCCGTGGCCCACCGTAACACCGCACTGATTCTCGTCAAGCCTTCAGTGGCGAATTCTGCAGAGGCTCAGCAGCTGCTTCGCGAAACACTGAAGAAGCACCGGGGGGTGCGCATCCTCAGCGAGACAGGCAAGGACGGTGGCTCTGCTGCTGCCGCCACGGCGCGCATTATCAACCAAATGTACTTTACGGAGGCCTACTATGGCCTGCACAGCGATTTTGCCGCGGCCGCGGATGCGGGCGGTCCAGAGTTCGCCTCCTCAGACTTCCACACACGCTTCGCCGAGGCCTTTGGCGGGGAAGACTGGAGCACCGCCCTCTCTGAGGGCCGGGTCTGCAGCGCAGCGGTGGCTATGCAGCGGCTGCGTCTGACTGCACAGGACCTCTACAACGCCTACGACGCCAATGCGGAAGCGGTGTTGCGGTTGGGCAGCAGCCTGTCCTTTACAAAAGTTGTCGTGGATGCGGAAGGGGATACCAGTGAGGCCTCACCGCGTTTCTTCTACGTGGCCAATGCCGACTACCCTCTGGTGCGCGAGCACCTGCAGTATGACTTCGCCACCGGTAGTGAGGCGGACGAGATGCGGGCGCTGGTGGTCGCCTGGGATGAGCGAGAGCTGTCGTGGAAAGACTTCAAGAAGCACGTGATCGGTGCGGAGGACCCCGCCTGTGCAAGCCCAGAATCCTTCCGTGGCCAACTGCTGCAGAAGTGGAATGAGCTTGGCCTGGCCGCCCCGCCCACCCTCCTCGACAATGGTGTCCGAGTGAGTGACGGACCTCTGCAGGCGTACGCGGAGCGCATCGCCTGGTTCGGCAACACGTCAGGGGCTATCCCCGACACCCTCGCCCGTTGCTTTGCCGCCGCTGACGCCGACGCGGCGGTCTTGCTGGAATGGAGTGAGAATCCGCTGGTCGACCTCGGCAACGGCACTAGCGTACGCCGCTTGTTTGACCTCTTCTTGGACGCCGATACGGCTGACGTTATTGCGTTCGCCAAGGCGGTCCAGGATGGCGGGGACGCTGCCCCAACCACGGACGCCTCACACGAAGGGGCCGAGGCCGAAGCTCATAGCCTCCCTGCAGCGCGCCCAGTGGTCCTTGCCACTGCCAACAACCTGCACCCCTACCAGGCCACCCTGGATGCCTACCCCACGCTGATTGCGCGCCGCCCGTGCGAAGATCGCTTCCACCCGCAGGTGCCCCGCCACGACCCCACCACCCACGTCGACAAGATTGAGGACGGCACGAGAGGGAAGGGAGAGAACGGAGCATCGGCGCCAGAGCCAGCCGCACCCGTGGCCACAGAGGAGGAGGCCGCCGTGGATGTCCCCACCGCGACCTTTTCTCACCGCGGCAGCGCGTGCCCCAGCGAGAATGACGATGTCACGGTCGCGGCAGCAGAAGCGGAGAAGAAGGGCGGAGACTCCGCGCAGACCACCGCAGACCAAGTCAGCGCTTGCGAGGCCACCCCAGCGGTCGCCACCGTTCCTGCGCCTACCGTCACGACGGCAGCGAAGCCGCGCCAGCGTCTCCAGGCCGCCAAGGTGCGCGACGCCCTCCTGTACGCCCGTACCATGGCCGAGGTGCAGCAGCTGTGGGACTACTACGTGGAGCTCGACAGGGCAAAAGAGGGCGCGGCCGAGGCCACCAAGAAAGCAGCGATCAGCCAGGGAATGGTGGGCGGTCGTCGGCTCGCCGCGGCAAAGCCGACCATTGACAGCGCCGCCTTCAAGGACGACTTTTCCACCTTGGAAATGTTTGGCGCACCGCTCCCCAAGCACCAGGTCAAGTCGCTGTTCGCACCCGCAGAAGCCCGCGGCGGTCGCATGAACTTTGACGAGTTTGCTCGTGCACTCGCGTCTTATCAAGCCATGTGAGGCCGCCCTGTACGCGTTGACGTGCTGCCCCTGGTATAGCAGCGTGCCAACGTCCCACACGAGGACAAACTGTGTTTCCACCGTTGGCTGTTCTGGAACTCTTCTTTATCAACTTTCACCATGTAAACGATGACCCTTTGCCAACCTCTTTATGTTCAGCATCGCCGATGTTTCCTACTCGCTCTGTATTTTCTTCTTTCACTCCCTCACACAGACACCCACTCCCCTCATCCACACTTCACATGCACATTACCCCACTCCTGTTTTACGCATTTCAATCGTTCTCTACGCATTTTTCTTTCTTTCTTTCTCTCTCATTATTTCGCAGTGTTTGTGGTCCCTCAAGGTTAACGTAACTACCGAAATCAACAAGGAGAGGAAAAGAAGAAGCGGCTCGTTGGTCATCAAGGAATTGCTCCGCCCCATCGCAACGCGGTGGTTTTACGGACAGCAACGTCTGCGTGTCCTCGGATCTGTTACCGTTGAATGAAACACTAACGGTGAGCAGCTAAACGGGGGAGTTTCTTGAATCAGACTTCTACCACGCGGAAGCAGCGCTATGAGCAAGCCATGCCAGGCTCTTTGGTAAAGAGTGACCCGGAGTGATTCACATGCCATGTGTGAAGAAGCCAATGTCGTCATTCACGCTTCTCTGTATCCGTTTTTGCTCAGTGTGCTGTCTCTAGCAAAAGATTCATTTCACACATATCAAGGGGAATTACAAGAGGGGCTGGAGAAGGATTAAACTCAACCAGGATGCCAGTTGATCAGCTCGACAGTGACACGGAAGTCCTTGTCCTTCTAGTGCTGCAGGCCCTCTTTTCCCCCAGGACGCATTCAAAGACATTCTCTCAGACAACCCTCAGCGCCACCGCACGAGCGCTCTTTCTCCTCCGTGTCATCACCATGGGCAGAGGCACCAGCTTCACAGAGCGCGACTTGTACTACGCCTGTCCGGCTCTCTTTGGCGCACAGGGTCAGCGCAGCGTCCATCAGAGTCTCGGACGCCTGTGCGTCCTCATGGACGTTGCCGCGTTCGCGCCGCGACCTGTCGGAGCTGCTACGGCGAGCTGGGAAGGGGCAAGGGAAACGGTGCTGGCACACCTTCTGACAGACCCCGCCAAGGCACTGCTAGAGGCAGAGCAACTTGTCCAGGAGGCCGAAGAGAGAGCAGCCCACCAACCCACCGACGCCACCCCTCCTTCCCTCCGTTGCCCACGCCGTCATCCGTCACGGCGTGCGGTCGGGTACACACGGGAGCAGCTACGCGTCACGGCGGCACCCCGCAGCATCCTTGTCGGCCCCATCACCTTCTGCTACGGTACCAGTACAATAGCCGTGGGGCGGCGTGGCGTGGATGGGCTCCTCATCTCCCATGACGTCGCCTCCATGTGCCACGACTTTGTCTGGGAAAGTCCCTCTTCCAATTCCAACGAGACGGGCCACACAGACGCGGGTGAGCAAGGACCGGCACTGGTGTTTATTGAGAAAGAGTGCACTCTACGACAGGTATTAGGGAAACTCGCTCAACGGTCTGGCAATCCGCCCACTCACCGGCTTCTCTTTCTCTGCACCAAAGGCTACCCCTGCGTTGCCTCGCGCCTCTTCTTGCGCCGCCTGCACGCGGCGTGGCCACACCTTCGCTTGGTCGCCCTGGTGGACGGTGACCCCCATGGACTGCAGATTCTCCTCACACTCATGCTGCCCATGCAACCCGTCACGCACGGCGGGGGAACGAGGAGCAGAGGTCGCGACGTGGACGTGAAGAGTCTCCTGCCGGTGCGCTGGCTCGGCGTGAAGCCATCCGTCGTGGCGGGGACACCGTCACGCGGCGGTCCATCTGCGATGATGTCGCTGACGGAACGAGACGCCGCGCTTTTGAAAGGCCTGCGTCAACGTCTGGGCTGCTTGCTGGACTCTGTGCCCGACGTACCGGGCTCGGCGAACACCACCGCTAGCACCGTCCGCGACCTGCAGGACGAAGTGCTCTGGATGACCAAGACAGGGTTGAAGTGCGAGCTACAGGCTATCACACCTGTAGAGCTGCTTCTGTCCTACTACAGACTCTCGACGTGAAAGACTTACATTCCTCTTCTGTCATAAGAGTGCCTTCTTCAAGCGCACCCATCATCGATTCACTCTTTCGTATTTTGTCTTATATTTTATTTTTTTATTTGCATTGTGTCACTTCTCATCCCATCTGCTACATTCGTGTTCGTGAATCCTCCTGCACAAACTACAGGGAGCTGTCTCCCCGAAAGGAAAAGGAAAAGAGCCAAGTCATTATCACGTCGCTCGCCGCATTGCTCCGCGCTGCATCACATGTAGTCTGCAAGGGACGTTAGTATGACTTCCCCTTCCCATTCTTTTGTCTCGTTCTCTGTTGATCCACATTCACTCCCATGAACTCGTCTTAATTTTCACCTGTGAAGCAACCCAACAGAAAGGACGCTACGCACCGATTGGTCGTTGCCGTTACACACCCCAGTAGAACCTCCTCAAAGATCAAGCGACGACGTCTTGACACCTATTTCTTTCAAACATTGTTTTACCTTTCTCAAGACCAGCTTCGTCGGTCATCCTTTTTTTTTTTTTCTCTGTACTCTTCATTCTAGAATTTATTGGTGCTTCTTTCACCCTCGAGCGCTTCGCACCTCCTTGATACCTCTCTTGCGCTTAAGGAGTGCTCTGAGAGTTTTGGTTTTGCTTGACATTCGTTTCGTGTATTTATTACTATTGTTGTTGGTTTTGTCGCAACACACCAATTACACTTGGCTCCTCTACCGGCAGGAGTTCTCTTATCTCTTTTCCCTGGCCTATCCGTCGTTCTGGTGCACGTCCTGAACTTTGAGCAGTGGAAACAAAGTCATGTCTAGGTCCCATAGTACACGAAAAACGCGCGAGAGCGGCCGCAACAGCTCTCGCTACGACGAATCCGACCGCCACGGAGGGTTCGCGACAGAACCGCGGCGGTACATTGACGATAGCGCCTACGAGCGTCCCCGTGACTACCACCGCCGCGACAACCGAAGCCGCCACGACTATGATGACGATTCCTATCACCGCGATGAACGCCGCCGTGACCGTAGACCGTATGACGATGGCTATAGCGGACGGGAGGGTCGCCACAGCACCCGCGACCACCACCACGACACGCCCCGGCGCCGCTCCCGCAGCCCTCGCAAGTCGGCTCGCCATTACAGCAATGGTGCCTTGCCACCGCCCGAAGGGCCGCTGCGGCGCCAGAGCACGCAGCCACCGCACCGCCGCGCCTCCGCGAGCCCAGCTGCCACACCTGGACGTCACCACCGCGGAGAACACAACGACGACACCCAAGGCGCGTACCGCCGCCGGGACGTCGAGCCGCATGTCTCTGCACGCCGCCAGCGCCCAGCCTCGCCGCCGCGCGATAACAGCCGGGCGCTCGTAGTCGTTGGCGACGATAGCCACAGCGTCAGCCCACGCCGCGAGCACCGCCACCGCACGCGGGGAGAGTCAGCGGACGGTGTGGTTGACAGCCCGCGCCGCCCTGCTGGGCACCACCGCGCGGACCCCAGTCCACGCCGCTCCTCCCGCGGCCCAGGGGCCACCCCGCGGCCATCCAAAGGGTCTGAACGGGATGACCGGCCACCACGCAGCCGTAGCACGCGCCGCCGCGAGCCAGAGAGCGCACGGCGCAGCCACCGCGACCGTCCTAGCCATCGCGATGACGCAGCCCTGGCCCCGCAATCCACCGGTCGTTACGTCAGCCCCCCGGATGCCCACCGTCAGAACAGCCCACGCCGTGCCCGCTCCTCGCGGCGCCACCGCCCTGTTGACGAGGTCACACCGCGACGCAGCAGCCGTGGTGGCGGCGAGGACAAGGACCGGGATCGCGGTCACCGCACCTCCAGCCGCCCTCGTCCGCGTGAGACTTCGCAGAAGACGGCGTCTCGCCCCAGCTCCCGGCACGGACGCCGCGAGTCCACCGCGCCGCGTGAGGAGGAGTCCACCCCCGCTCCACGGGTGCCGCCCTTTCAGCCGCCGGCCTCCACGGGCAGCCGTGGCTCCACCTTCCTCCGCCCACCCTCGCAACTCAACAGCGCGCGTGGTCAGCCGCATGCGTCCTCGTCGCGCCGCTCGTCAAGCGGCATCGAGGTCATTGGCATCAGCTCCCGTCCGTTTCTTAGCTCCGCCGACCTCGTCGTGTCCGCGTCGCCGCGCCGCTTCGAGCCGATTCCGACACCACCGCAGGTAGTACAGATCCGCGAAAAGATCAGCGAGACCAAGGAATGGCTGGAGGAAATGAAATCCAAGGTGGAGAAGGACACCGAGCGTGAGGAGCGTCACCGCAGCCGCCCGAAGCAGCGGCACAGCAGCAGCGCCACGCGCCACCGCACCCCGTCACACAAGCACCGCGACCCGAATGAGGACAGCCGCGGCGACGCCACCGAGGACACGCGGCGCTCCCGCGGCACGCACCGCAGCAGCAGCAGTCGCCGTCCTACCCAACACACAACACCCGACCCAGTCTTTCAGCCACCCCCAGCGCAGCGCAGCAGCAACCGCCGTCTCAACGTCGACTCGTACCCAACCTCCACCACTGGCACCAGCGACGAACCGCGCCTGCACCCCCAGCAGGTCCCCTTCAGTAACAAGGAGAATAGCACGCGGAACTCGGTGAACCAGCGGCCCCATAGCATCGCTAGCTCCTCACGCCACGCAGCGGCTACCCCTATCCCCCCTAGCCGGCCTAGTCCTCCACCACAACCGCAGCAGCAGCAGCCACGCCCACCTAGCACTGCAGGGAGCGTGCCGGCCACAAAGCCCAAGAGCTCCGTAGCTGCCCCCAGCAATGCCGCTTCCTCTGTCGATCGGCGCGTACAAGCCTCCAGTGTCCCTCGTGGTTCAGAGCGCAAGGCGGTGAAGACGCCCTCCGTCAGGGCTGTGGAGCCTGTGGCGCGCAGCAAGGACGAGGAGCAAGGCATGCGTGCTGCCCTAGAGGCCGCAAACACCACCATTGAGGAGGACCCCATCTTCAGCTTCCCCTCCTTCCTGGATGGTAACACCTTCCACACAACGGCGGCCCTGTGCCAGTACAACATGGCCCTGGCGGAGGCCCTTACGGACGACCAGCTGGACGCCATGCGTGCCGCGGTCTTTGACCACGATGAAGTCGCCTTTGCAGAAATTCTCTACGGCGACGACATCCAGGCAGAGCTCGCTCTCATCGAAACAACCCTCGGCCACAGCGACGACCCCAAGGTGCGCTACGAAATGCGGCGCCTGCAGGCGGCGGCGGTGCAACGCTTCACCGACAAGTGCACGGCTGCTCGCGCGAAGCTGGCTGACGCGACGGAATGCAACCTAGTCGAAGCCATCCGGCGCGCTGGCGTTGGACTGGAGCGTGCACCGTACGGGGAAACGGATGCGATGGTCGCCCCGTACTAGATGCCCGGTCTGTGTTTCTCTCTCTCTCTCTGCTATAGTTCACATCAGCTGGTCTATCGTGTTCCTCCTTTTTTTGTTGGCGTCCTCCTTCTTTTCCTGTACTGTTACTGTTTTACCCTTGTCTTGTTTCGTATTTCTATCGTTACTTTTTTTCTCTTTTGGATTTGGATAGCCCGTCCAGTTGAACACTATTCTTTCCTCTTTTTTTCATATCGGTCCTTCCCTGCGTCACGTTTCGTGGCTGCCATCGACACTCCATCTTTGCGCGCCTCGAAAGGCGGGAAGGAATTCGTCCTCTCATCTTTCGATGTCCGGTGCGTGTGGTGATCTCCGTCTCATCAAGCTGGGCTGGCAACTTGAGGAGAGCCAGCCAGGCCTTTTTGGGAAAAACGCAACGAATGCAGGATTTCACCGTGATTGCGTCGGAAGTAGATTAAATGGTGGTGCGTGTGTGGTTTGACTTCTCTGACTTGGCTGTCTTTTCAGACTCCCGCACGCTTAGAAACAGTTGTCATCGTTTGTTTTTTGTTTGTTTTTTCTTCCTGTCTTTTCCCCCGCTGTGTGTAACGTCGCGTTTGTGCGTTTTCTCTTTCGAACTTTGTCTGCGTTGTTGACTCGTTGGCCTGTCCTCCTTGGGACACAAATAGAGCGCATACATTTTACCTTCCCCTCCCCCTTCTCCCCCCCCCTATCTTCCTCTTTGATATCTTGCCATTTGACAAGGAAGTTGGATTCCCTTGACGACCAAGAAAGAAGGTGTCTGTCTCATGTGGTCTCTCTCTCTCTCTGAGGGGTTGGGTGCGACAGATCTTTCCTTTTCCGCTCATATGTGATAACTTGTGGCATTCTCCTTTTTTTTTTCTGAGCCATTCCCTTCCACCGTCAACTTTCACTTCATGATTCGGTTCCGCTGGGTTCCAGCCGCTCACAGTGTCTTTCCATGTGATGCATTCTCTTTTGCCTGTGCATTTACAACATTTGGTTACTCCTTTGTTTTCGCAACCAGTGTGCGTTGTGAACTCAGCAGGTCACCCACTCACCACCACCGCCACCGTCCCCCGCCGTCCATGCCTCAGCACATCTGACTTTCTTTCCCCACTCACTTCTATCGCAAGTGCACACAAATTCATTTGTGAAAATAAAACGAATAGATGAGCGCACAGGGCTCGCATTGGCTGCGCCGTACTTTGGGGGGCATTCGTCGCGCTGACATCTGTTATGCAGCTCCGACCGTCTCTTCGAAGCGCAAATAGTGTTGTTGTTTTTTTACCTCCCGATGCGCCGTGCGATAAACGACGCCTGAGAGAGTGCGTCCTGACGGGTGAGATGAGATGAAGCATGGCAAAGCTAATACGACAAGATGAGCACATCCTCTGCCTTACCCCTGATAAAACCAGTTAGGACTCAGACGCTTTTTCCTCTCCATACAAAACGTTTCCGGTATCACAGGCGGTTTATCTTCATTCGAAAGCCATTAACAATAACCTCCACAATGGCCTCTGCACTCTCACCATGTGACACTCGGCCCTTGCCGCGTCCACCCTCGCGGGGCGTAGTCATCACACTCCTACTGGTTGTATTGGTTCTCATGTGTGGTCCCACATCAGTGGCTGCCCGTCGCGGTACGCGCGTGAGCTGTGACGCGTGCACCCGCGCTGGTCAGCTGTACGTCTGCAAACTTCCCTTTAACAGCGACGTGTGCATGCAGAAGGGGAACAATGCGGTGTGCAACTCCAATACAGGCTGTGTGTGCTGCCATGACGAGCCACTGGAAGGTTGTTCCCGCTGTGACGTCTCCACCGATGAGTACGAGGACGACGCGGAGCTCTTCGCGGGCGTAGTGTGGCCTGCCGACCTGCAGCCTGCGAACTGAACGGGCAGAGGAGGCTTCCACCTTTGACGAATGTAGTTGTGTTTTTTGTCTATCCAATGATCTTGTGTACAGTACACCAACCGAACTCTCTTCCCTTGTGATAGAGAGTTTTGCAGCCATGTTCATCATCTTCTTGTCTGGATACCCCCTTGGGCACACATGGAAAACACACAACAACGAAAGAAAGAAGCGTAACGCAACGTACTCCTTCATACATTGCTTCCCGGGCAAAACTTTGGTTCCTAGGCAAAGATGAGTGCGTGGAGACCCTGAAGGAGTCGGACGATTCCTCTCACGAACACCCCTCTTACACACCTCCTCTGTCGCTTGGCACCGTCCGTGGTGTCTGCCCAACTGGCCTCGCTCCTCTGCTTGTCTATCCCCACCCTGTGTTAGAGTGTCTTTCCTTCATTGCATTTAGCAGCTATCATGGCCCCCAAGGCCGCGCCTGTAGCACCTGTCCAAGGCCCTCGTGTGACGCTGACGGCCCAGCAGGCCAGTGGCGCAACCGGCACCGATGAGCGTCACGCGGAACTAGTGCGGGTGAGTCCTTTTTCAGCCACGGCAACACAGTTGCGCGCGGACGGTGCCTCTCCCGGATGGAACGATGTTGTGGAGGCTTCGCACCGTCGCTAATCAAAGGAATCGGGCTGCCGTGAGTTTGGTGGACCCTGTTTGCTTTTCCTCTCTGGAACTCTTCACGCCGTCCCATTCGAGTCATGGCAGACGCACACACACCTGCGACCAACGAACATCCTGTGGCCAAACATCACCGAAGACCTTATGAAAAAAAAGGAAACAAGGAACCGTTAGAACAACTCCTTTAGAGTGACGAGACTTGTGAACTGAGACCAATGTTTCATTTGACTTCATTGCCGCCGAAGAACGAAAGCGCAATTCGCGTCTTTTTCTCTCTTTGTTGTCTTTGCTGCCTTTCCGATTCACTGTCATGATAGCACTCAGACAAGTCCACTCACATTTGTTTCCTATTTAGACCTAACTTTCCGTCGCTCCTTCACGCGTGCGTCCCGTCGTACCTTGCCACACCCTCCCTCTCGCCCTCTCTCCCCATATGTCGTCAGGGACAAGCATCGAGGCCATGGTCGGACGCATCGAAGACGTTACCGATGCCATTCACGAGATTCTCAACGAGGACCCTGCCCAGATGCTGGCACAGCGCAAGAAACGAGAGGAGCACCGTGAACAGGAACGGGCACGTCGCGAGGAAGAAAAGCTCCTAAAGGTTAAGATGCGGTATGAGCCCAAATTCTACAGCCGGTTTGAACGCGATGACTTCATAGACGCGTTGCTTCGCGAAACCGATGAAACCTCCTCCGGCACCTGCAGACCCGGACGTTCAGCGGCAGCTGGTGGGGCCGTAGGACCTGTGGACCTCTCCCTGTACACAAAGAGCGAGCGGATCTCCATTGAAGAAGCCCAGCGCCTCAAGAGCGAGGGCGCCAAGTCTGTGCAGCAAGCGGACTGGACGCAAGCCGAGGCCCTGTACACCGCTGCCCTCAAGCTGCTCTCTGGTTTCGACGAGGACGACGAGCCTCTCCTCGCGCTCGCCACGGTGCTACGAAACAATCGAGCGTTGGTGCGAAACAAGTTAGGCGATTACATGGGCGCGGTCGAGGATACCACTAACGTCCTGCGGGTGGAGGCCAGGAATGTCAAGGCCCTTCTCCGGCGCGCCACCGCACTGCGCCGTCTACACCGCCCTGTGGAGGCCCTCAAGGACGTTGCAGAGGTTCGGCGGTGGGAACCACGAAACGCGGAGGCAGCCCAACAGTACGCATTGCTGGAAAAGGCGGAAGCGGAGCTGTCAGAAAGCGAGCGGTTTATGCAGAAAGGGCAGGACCTCTGTGAGGCGGAAGGGGCAACGGCGGGGCGAAACCCGGCCTCTGTCCTTTGCGACGCCGTTGCCGTCATCTGTGAGACGTGCTCCTTGTTCACCGGTCGCGAGGCGGAGGCAGCGAGTGCAGTGAGCGATTCGACAACGTCGAGGGTGGCGCAGGCCCTGCTGGATGTGTCTCGTGCGTTTGATGAGCACTTGACAGGCGCAGCCGCCTTGTTCGCCGTGCGGGGTGGCTTCACGCCAACGGTGAAGTTGGCGCTGGGGGCCTTGTCCGTCACTGCACCGTCTGCCACTCACCGCGCCATCCTGACTCAAGCCTTGACAGTGCTAACCACCGCTCTAGAGCTGAGCGAGGTGATTCTCCAGGAGGCCGATGGTACCCTCTCCACCGAACTCATCACGCGCCTCGTCGACAGGATTCCTTCCGTTACAGAGGACATGCCAGTGCTCACCGCCATCGTACTTGCCCTTGCCCAGCTTGCCAAAGGGTTCCACGCGGCGGTGGTCGCAGCCCTGAGGCGCGAAGAAGCCGCCACTGTCCTGACGACGTTGTTTGAGCGCTCACGTTCTTCAGCGCCACTGCTTCACGCATTCCTTGGGCTGCTGGACAGCCTCATGCGCCACGTTAGCGGTGACCGTGCGGAAACTGTGGAAGCCCTTGGTGCTCTTCTCTTTGCTCCATCGCACCTCCACGGTGCAGTCGGTCCCACACCCCTTCTGCTTGCTGTGGCGGGTGTCGCGGTGGATGCGGAGCAATCGTCCATCCCAGCGGTGACGCGCCCGATGCTGAGACTGCAGGGCCTGCGATTCTTCCTCCGGCTGACATGCTTTGCCGCGGCCCCAGAGTGTGCTTCCAAAGGCCGGCGGCAGGCCATCGTTGACGCGGTCAGCAGTCCCGCTGTCACACGCAAGCTATATCACATCGCAGCAGTCACCCTTGGCACCTCTGGTGGAGCCGCACCAAGCACAGCGGAGCTTGACGCCCTGTACGCCGTCATCCACAACCTCATCCTCACCGCACCAAGCCGCTCAGAGTACCTTCAGCACGGTTGGCTCTCTCCTACCCTGTCCCAGCCCTCCCTCTTCACCCTGACGCTCGCCTTTCTACAGGCGCAATCCGCTGCCTCAGGCACTGAGGGCTTTCTCTTCACTCCTGCTTGTGCCAGCATGCTGGCGACCGTGCAGAAGCTCTGCCCAAGCGGGGCGACAGCAACGCCCGATGTCGCCGCCTTGACGCAGGACACCGTCTCACAGCTAGCGCGCGTGGAGCCCCTGCTGTGGGAGTGGCTTGAGGCCGTTGCTGCCCGCCTAAGAGCCCCAACCCAGGCCGCACCACTGTCCCTGTGCCAATCGCTCGCGGAGCACCTCGCCACCCTGTTAGGGTACCTGTCCATCCAGCGTAAAGGCACGCCTTCCGCTGCCAGCACCACCACAGGTCCGTTCCTTTCCTTTGAGACGACAGAGGACGGGGTCTCCGACACCGGGGCACTCGCCTTGGATGCGCTCTTCGCCTGCCTTCAGTCTGGTCAGTGCCTGAGTGAGGCGTCCGTAGTCGCCCTTGCGGAAGGCAGTAGCGCCGCGCCATCGGTGAGCCCTCTCATCCTCCTTGGTGCGGCCGCCCTCCTCCTCTCGTCCGTGGCGGAGATGTTTCCCAACCACGCCCGGTGTTACCAGGAGCTGGTTCGCCACAAAGCCATTGACGTCCTCCTGCTGGCCCTGCGCGAGGCCCGGACTTCGCTTCTCACGCTAAAGCGGGAGGCTGCTCGCAAGGAAAACGCCTCGCTCGCGTCGACGCTCAGTCTTTGGATTCAGCACACCTCCCAGACACAGCAGAATCTCTGCATTGCGATAGGAAAAGTGTGCGCCGTCCAAGGGAGTGTTGCACCCAATCGCAACGGCGAAGGCGATTCCCTGTTAGACCGCCTGCATCAGCTCAGCGGATTTGAAACGCTCGCCGCTGCCTTCAACAGAGGGTAGTGTTCGTGCCCCCAGCAGCGTTGTCACCGCCCAAGAGGAAGTTAGCCGGCGGAAACCAAGCTATTCTTCATGTATAAAAAAAAAAAACGGAAGAGTGCGTCGAGCTCATGCGCGCCTTCCTTTACTGTACAATTCACAACAAGTAAAAAGAGAAAACTTTACTTCCCAAGTACTCCTTGGAAAGGGGGAAAACCCCTTTCGACGATGAGTCCTCATGCGGACGGTTGACCCTCCCCTTTCCCCCACGCGCGTTCCCTGAGCCGACCTTGTGAAGTGCCCAAACACATCTCTCTTCTCCCCCGACATCCCATCACCTGCAAAGATTATCCCTATCGAACCATTTTCCTTTCGACACACAGTCTTTACCGTTTACCCAGCTCCACCCAATTGAACGTTCATTCACAGACGCGCACAGAGATTTCTCAAGCACCCACGCGCGCGGAACCATGGCTGACAACAAGGACACCCACCAAGTGAGGGTCGAGGATGTGTACATCCGCCCCGCTGTCGTTGGTGATTGCCCCGCGATGCTGGACCTTATCCAGGAGCTCGCAACGTACGAGAAGGAGCCGGACGCGGTGACGGTCACGCTGGCCGAGATGGAAGCATGCGGCTTTGGCGACCATCCTGTTTGGGGCGCCTTCGTCGCGGAGTGGACCGGCCCCGGGGCGGCTAACGGGAAGGAGGTGATTGGTATGGCGCTCTACTACTACCGCTACTCCACATGGCGGGGCCGCATGATGTATCTGGAGGACTTTGTGGTGCGCGAAAGCCGTCGCGGCGGGGGCGTCGGCCGCCGTCTCTTTGACCGCGTCATCGCACACGCCAAGGACCAAAAGTGCCACGGCATGGTGTGGCAAGCGCTCGACTGGAACGAGCCCGCCCTTAACTTTTACCGCAAGTACGACGCCGACTTCGACCCGTCCTGGGTCAACTGCATGATCAAGTTCGACAATTGACAGGGTTCGCGGAGGCCTCGGTGAGGGTGGGCTCGGAAGGCCCCCTGACGTTCCTTCCCTCCTTGTTGATGCGTGCGTGTTGGTGCCAGTACTCGTTCGTCTCGTAGCCTCCGCTGTACGGCCGGCGGGGTGGTGACGCGTAAGCTCAGGGGATCATACGTTCGGTCCCCCGCCCTCACACCCGCCTGCTCTCTCTCTCTCTCCCTGTCGAAGGCATCCGTGTACGATAGTGGTTCATCTCACTCTCCAACGATTCACGTTTCCTCCTTTACTTCTGTTTATTCTTCAGCACACCGCACCCCAATGGCGGCCCCGTGCTCTTCTCTGTTGTAATGTTCTCTCCCTCTTTTTCTTTGGTTCTTCTGTATTTCCGCGTACTTAAAAAAAAAAAAAAAAACGAGCACGCTCCGAGTGACAAACGATGCATACCCATGAGAGGGAAAGCGATACGACGACATTGGCATGGAAATGCTGGGAATTTCCCTAAAATCATCACACATATCATTGTAACACTAACTCCTCGTTGTTCTCCCTCGAATCCCCTCTTTTCTGTTCTCCTCCTGTAGAGGCGTTGCCTTTAACAATCAGGACAACGGCACCTCGACGTCAAGCTCCCTCTTCCTGGATTCCGCGATACTTTTCCTTTCATTTCTATTTTTGAAAAAATTGTTTTTCTGCGACCTTCTTCTCCTTCCCCCGCTCCGTGATAGCGTTGATTCTCCACTTGGAACCTATCTGCTCCTATACTCTTTGCCTCTTCCTTCCGTGTCCCGTGCCTCTCTCTCTCCCTCTCTCTGTTCTCCCGCTCTGGACTTCTTGTCCTCTACCCGTCTTTCGACGGGCTCTTCCTCACACCTTTACACTCTTATTCCCAACCACGAGACTCAATGGCCTCTTGCCTTCCACTCTTCGCAGTGAGCCAGACTCGGTTCGTCGAGGAGCGCCGGGGGAAAGGGCTCCACCCCATCGACGAGCTCCAGCGGTTCCGACTGTTGATTGTGTGTCTCTGCTGCAGCATCTGCATTTCTATGATTTACGTCTTTGACCTGTTCACCAAGGACTTTCGTGAGCGTTTCTCCCTGAGTGCGGGCGACATGTCCACCATCAGCACCATTGGCATGTGTGTCTGCTGGTTTGTCTTTCCGTACGGCTTCGTTTTCAATCACTTTGGGCCCACCCCTCTCATCTTGTTCGGCATGGTGATGGGCTTCACCGGTGGCCTGTGTCTCGCCCTCATCTTCAAGGACGTCATCCCGGGCAACCTCGGCACGATTGCCGTCTTTTACGCCTTCCTCAGCTCCGCCAGCGGCCTCCTTGACTCCGCCACGATCGTGACACTCGCCGAGACGTTCCCGCGGAATCGCGGTCTCATCATCGGCATTGCCAAAGTCATGACCGGCCTCGGTAGCTCCATGTGGGCCTCCCTGAGTCTGAGTGCGTTCAACAATGAGGTGTCTTCATTCCTTCTCTTTATTGCCAGCCTCTTTGCCGCCGTCGCGTGTACCGCCGCCATCTTTGTCCGCCTTCCGCCCTACTTTATCAACGGCTGGCGTCGCAAGCGCATGGACCCCGTCAAGGCTGACCAACTGGAGTTACTGAAACCGTTGTACCACAAGAAGAATGTTCCCATGCGCCGCCTCACCGTGGCGTTTGTGACCATTGCCGCCCTCATCATCTTCTTCACAGTGGCAACGCCTTTGAAGGCGTATACGGAGGTTTCACACGGCTCACACATCGCTCTCGCCACCATCACGGTTGCCCTCTTCCTGTGCTTCTTCATTATGGGCCTCCCCATTCGCTGCCTGGGTGGTGTCGATGAACCGGCGCCAGAGGACGCCTTCCTTCGTGTGGCGACAACGCAACCGCTGAAGGAGGCAGCAGGGGAGCCTGAAGACGCCGTGGTGGATTCCGACCCCACCTCACTCCTACGCGAAGACCAAATCAATGTGGAGCCGGCGTCGCCTGCGCACGACGACGCTCACCAGGCGGGCAAAGCGAGTGGCAGAGTCGATGAGGAAGCCAAGCAAGCAGCAGCCGCGGCGATGCTCCATACGCGCCAAGACCCTCGATACGGTGGCAGTCTCAAGAGCAACTTGCTGAAGCCTGACGTCTGGCTCATCATTTTTGGCTTCACCTTCCAGAGTGCCATTGGTAACATCATCATGTACAATGGCAGCACTGTCTCCGTGGCCATCAACGGACGCCCTCGGACCAAGGAGCTCTCCGCCTTGTACACTGCGTTTCTGGGGGTGGGGAGTGCCCTTGGCCGTATCGCCATGGGTGTTTACGAAGCCTACGTACAGCACCAGGCTCCTGAAAACCGTCGCTTCTTGGTCACCATGGCGCTGCCCTTACCGCCCATCATCGCCGTGCTTGGCTGCGTTCTCCTCCTCGTCCTCCCTGGCCAGTCCATCTTGGTGGCGTACATCCTCGTCTACTTTGAGGAAGGCTTCTTCAACGCCATCCGTGCCATCATCTACCCGAGCATCTTCGAGAGCCACCACCCCGTGTATTACAACATGAGCTTCCTCTCCTCCATCATCTCTATCGTCTGCTTCAACCGTCTCCTTTTCGGCCTCACCGTCGACAAGCAGCACGACAAACTCGGCTACGCGCCAGGGGAGGACTGCAAAGTAAAGGCGTGCGTGCGCGTCCCTATCATCGTGGCACTGGTCACGGCAGCGCTGGCGTTTGTCATGCAAAGCGTTGTGCACATCCGCTACAGTCGCTTTGTCCGACGTGTCCGCGCCGAGCGGCGCCTCCACGACGAGGCAGCACACGGGATGGCGGAGGCTCCGCTTGGTGCCGGTTCTCCCGTTGACCTTGATGTTGTTGAGGGAAGTGGAAACGGCACCCCAGCCAAAGAAGACCCCATCGGCGCCAACACGCACGCGCAACGTATTTAGGCTCGGCAGGCTTCCACCGGCTCCTAGCATTTGCCCCTCCCTAAACTTCCTTATTCATTCCCCTGTCACTTTGTTTCTCTCTTCTCTTAGCAAACCTGTATTCCCTTTTCCCCTGCCTTGGACAATCACACTCTTCTACGTTTGATATTCGTTTTCTTCCTTCCTTGTTAACTATATCCAATCACAATCTCACGACTCCTCCTTTCTAAAAGTACCATCAACACGTGCCTTACATTACCCTTGCAACTAGAAGTTTTTCCATTAACACGCAAACACAAACACAAACACAATTCTTTGCCAAAAAAACGCAAGTAGCCTTTCCTTATTATCCCACCGGTGCCAAACACTGCCTCAATATCTTCCAAAAGAAAAGTACACGTAACAGGTAATGAAGCAACACCAAAACAAGCACTTGCACGCGCATCCTGACAGGAAACTAAGAATTCATAGCCGACGAGCTACGTGGAAGCATTATACGCATGCGTTCTGTGGTGAGTGAATGTATACAAGCCTCATTGATGTGGTTCAGAAACAAGTTGCTCGTGTTGTTCCACTCGGCAACGTGCGTCCGTGGCAACTGCATACATGTGCTTTCCATCCTCTGTTTTTTGTTGTTTTTTTCACGCGCATTCCCCGACCGTAGTCTAACAAAGCACGCCAAGGAAGGTAAACATCACACGCTCCGCAACGCTACACATCGTCAGGCTTCGTGTCCTAACGAAACAAAAAGACAGGAAGCAGCACCAACTTCCAGTGTCCATCAGGTACGACGCCCCCTTCCCTGTCGCCCATGTTGGCTGTCAAGCGCCTCAGCAGATGTTTCAGTGAAGCAACGCACCTACGCGAACGAAGGGAGGCGGGTCTCCACCCCATCGACGAGATGAGGCGTTTTCGCACCTTTGTGTGCTGTCTGTTCTGCAGTGTTTGCGTGTCCTTGGTCTTTGCCTTTGATCTGTTCACCAAAGAATTCAAGGACTCCTTTGGGCTTTCCTCTGGTGACCTGTCTACCATCAGCACGGTAGGCCTCGTGTTCTGTTACTTCACCCTCCCCTATGGCTTTCTCTACGAGTACTGTGGCCCACTCCCCCTGTTTGCGATTGCCATGGTAACGGGTGTCTTGGGCTCCTTGCTTCTCGCCCTCACGTTTGAGGGCAAAGTGACTGGCAACACCGCCACCATCTCCGTTTTTTACGCCCTCTTGAACACATGCAGCGGCCTCTTTGACATTGCCTCGGTGGTCACCCTGTGTGAGATGTTCCCGCGTAACCGAGGTCCTGTCGTTGGACTCGCCAAGGTCATGATTGGTCTGGGCAGCTCCGTCCTCTCCGTCGTCAGCACGAGCTTCTTCCCAGGTAACATCTCCGGTTTCATCTACTTCATCATGGTACTCACCGTCGTCGTAGGTGTGACCTCCATGTTTTTGGTATCCTTGCCCCCTTACTTCCTGAATGGCTGGCGGCTTCGCGGACGGACTCCCGAGTCGGTGGCGGAGCTGGAATCGCTGAAACCACTCTATCACCACAAGTTCGTGCCTTTACGGCGCCTTGCCGTGGCTTTTGTCGTGACAGGGGCCCTCCTGGTCTTCTTCACCGTGTCCGCCCCTGTGATGGCGTACTCCGAGACAAGTCGTGGAGGCGAGGTTGCGATTGGGATAGTGGCTGTGAGTCTTGTGCTTTGCTTCGTCATCACCGCCCTGCCCTTGCGCATCCTCGGCGGCGTTGATGAGCAGGCCCCAGAATCCGTTGGAGAAGCATCCGTCGGAGAAGGCAAGTTGGCTTCGTTTGCTCTTGGAGAGGTCGCGCTGACGGCCACTCCAGACGTAGACAACTGCCTACCCCTCGACGACGCGGTTCCTGCACGTACCGATGACGGTTCCCACGACACCGCTGCAGGTGCTGCTGGGCCCCTTGTCGGCGGCGACCTTGACTCCCCACAGGACCCCCGCTACCCCGGCACTGTGTGGGAGAACATTAAGCGAATCGATATATGGCTTATCCTTCTCACTTTCACTTGCCAGACAGCGCTTGGCACGATTGTCATGTACAACGGCACCACCATCTCCATCGCCCTAAGCGGACGCGAGCGGGATGACGCCACAGGCGCTCTGTACACCGCCTTTCTTGGCGTGGGCAGCGCGTGTGGACGCATCGCGATGGGGCTTTTCGAGGCGTACGTGCAGCACCAGGACAAGGACAAACCGAATCGCCTCTTGGTCACGATTGCCCTGCCGGTCGCCCCCACGATGGAAACTCTCGCTGGTATCCTTATTCTCGTGCTTCCTCCCAGTGCCATCCTGCTCCCCTATATCATGATTTACTTTGGCGAAGGCATTTTTGCCTCGGTCTGCGCTCTCATCTTTCCTTGTCTGTACGAACGCGATCACGGCGTGTACTACAACATGAGCTTCCTTACCACAGTTATTGCCGTCGTTCTGTTCAACCGCATTCTCTTTGGCATCTTCATCGACAAGAAGTACGAGCATCTCGGGCTCGCCCATGGCGATGACGAGCACGATGAGTGCAACGTCCGTGAGTGCGTGTCTGTGCCCATCATCGTCTCTACAGTCCTCACCTTTAGTGGCGCGGTGCTGGCGACTTTGGTCCACGTGCGCTATAGCCGCTACGTCCGTCGGGCACGCGCTCGCGAAGCAGAAGCGACGCAGACGGAGGAGAACCGTAGCGTAAACACTACACCAATGGAAAATGAGCCGTATGAGGGCACAATGGAGAGACATTCGCGCGAGAACTGAGGCGCACCTTCTGCGTTGGTTGCAACGTCACTGCGGAAAATCTCACTTCTCTAAGGAGCCCTCACATATATTTTTCCCCTTTACCCTTCCAAAGACTGCGTTGACACGGTTGGCACATTTGTCTCCGGCTTCAGTCGGTGCAGAAGTTGCCTTCTGGTCTGTTTGCTTGTTTAGCAACTGCTAACCTGGAGCCTTACCCGCTCAACGGAATGTTTTTCATCATTTTATCCACGCTCTTTTTACGAACGTGATTATTCATGGCATCTCAACTAAACTTCTTACTCCCGATATCAAACGACTTTGAAGTGGAAACACACTATTCTCTCTCGTCACATAACACAAAGTACCTCTGGAACCTCTTTGAATTGTATATATGTTCTCCAACCTGATCCCATCTTTATTCCCTCCCTACACCTTCTTTGGTTTTATTCCTTCTCACTTGCCCCACAGGGTGTCGTGTCCTCCCTTTCTTGTGTTCACTCTCTTTCCTACGTGTTTTCCTATTATCTAGCGACAAAAGGCTTGTTTAGCCGTGTCAATACACGCAAAATCACTGCCACATTCCTCATCTTAAACGGTTCTCTCGTTATCTCTCCTCTGGACCCTTCTCCTAAATGCTACTGCAACGTTTTCTCTACCTTAACTGACACACGTGCATCGTCACGAGCCTCCCTTTCTCTCTCTGTTCTGGAGCCTTCTCCCTCTATCAACAACAATGAAAAGCGTGTGATACAAGTTGACAACATCGAGAAACAGAAACCCCGCTCACCTTTGCCGGTGCGACGAGCCCTGTTTTACCCAACCAACCGAAACATGTGCCACCCCATTTTGCGTCGTCTGTAAAACCTTTTCGCTTCCCTTCATTAAATTTTCACTCAGGTCTGTAGCACAGCAGTCCTTGGACTGGTCAACAGGGCAACATCGTCAGCGCCGCTGCATGTCGCCCGCGTATTCAATCACCAACGAACACAAACGGCACTATTCTCTGCGCACTTTTTCTTTTTGTCCATGAGGCGAAGGCTGTTCTGCGTCTCTTCTTTACTTGGCGCTGGGCGAGTTGTCCGTGTCACTGTGCGAAGCCACTTCCAGCGTCCATTAGGACACCACCACCCAGACGAACTAATCAGAGCCCGAGGCTCCTTGCGGCTGCTGAGCACTGTGTCCGTAGCTACCTGGAGCGAAACCTCTGCGAGGGACACGGCAGTAGTGGAGGCCACACCCTCATCAGTTGGCGCACCGAATAACCTTTCAACTTCCCCCTGGCCAGACCTTCTGGCGCGGCCCTTGACCAGGGTCACCTTGGGAGAAACAGCAACAGCGTGTTTGGCTCAGGAACGGAGGAACATCTACGCCGTTCATAAACCTTTTGGCAGAGCGGCAAAGGGAACCCCACAAGACTTCGTTCGACTTATACAGGCGCAGGTAGCCACAGGGGTGTCCAGCTCGGAAATACGTAGAATCGCAGAACTCTTTTTGGAGCTGCTGGAAAAACCCCTCCACCCGCAGTTCGGCATTCTCACGCCATGGGACATGTCCGAGGAGGAAGCTGCCGCACTCGCGCTGACGGTAATTGAGAGTGTCATGAGTGCCTTGGAACCTGAAGCAGCTCTTGAATGGATGGGGAAGGTGGTGCTAGGAAGTGGGAACGATGCTGCAGCGAGGAACGTGCCACGGATGGAGGCTAAGCAATCGGCCGTGTACACACTGCTGGAACAGATGCTGACACCTTCTCAGACGGGAAAGCGCGGAACGCCTGGTAAACCCCCACACGAGAGAGCCCGTCGCCTCCTGTTGACACCCCAGGCGGTTGCCATCGTTGCCACTGCCCTGTTTCGCCTCGGCCAGCCGAGGCACAGCCATGCTGCACTAGATCTGTTAGAACGCGCTGCTTTCTTCAGATTGACAGAGCACTTCTCTGGCACGGCACTGTTCGACGAGCACGTTGCTGTTCAGTGCGCAGAAGCAGCGGCGAAAGCTGGTGACTCCGAAAGCGTTGCACGTCTCATGTTCTTGCTCTACCGCGTGAAAGGCGCCTTAGGGTCCTCGTCTCTGTCCGCGCACGCGAAACTCGATGACGCGGGCGGGGATGTCCCGCGAGCAAAGGAAGCCCTATCGTCTCGGCCACGGCAATGGTGGCGTGGGTTTTGGCCATTCCAGCAAACCGCAAGCCACGGCGAAGAAGCGCCATCGGTCGACGCGGACGCCCTTTTCGAGAGCACAGCCATTCGACTGCTCAAGAGCACGATTCGTGCTGCACTCCGCAACGAACACACAGCAGCAGCGCAAGGCGCCGCCGCTCCACACCAACAGACCATCGGCGGGTTCGCACAACTTCACGAAGCCTACACTTTATTCGAGGCACTGCGCCCAGGAACCACGTGGGCGGGCTCAGCAGGTATGGCTGTCGAACTGCTGAGCTTCATGGCGCTGAAACAGCAAGAGGTATTTCGTGCCATGAGTGGGCCCAGCCAGCATCAGATCCAAGAACAGAGAAAGCTGGCACTGGAGGTGCAGGTATGTGCACTGCGCACCTTTCACAGTGTGCTTCGCGATGCAACACGCACAGTCCCGTCGGAGGAAGTTCGCGATGACGTTGTTGCGCACAGCGCGGCACTGGTCATGCAGACGCTAGCACAGTTGGTCTCCTTCGACACCGCGCACACCACCAACGCCGAAGGGCTATCACACACTGCACAGGAGGAGGCTGGCAAGGTGCTGGTCCCCGTGTTTGGAGGCATCGCCACCTCGACGATGGAAAGCGTGGACGCCGCCACGATTACCCTTGCGTTGTTCTCGACGGTTGTGAGTCCCAGACACCAAGAACAGCTTCTCCCGTACGCGCTAAGTGCGCTCGTGCTGTTGTGTCACGAACCTCAACCGCACGGAGAGGTCCTCGCAACCGTTTCCCAAAACCTCAGGGAGGTCCTCCCTCGCGGCTTGGTAACCATGATCCTCCCTCATGCTGGGGCTGACGTTGTGAAGACGGCGTTGACACGGATTCTTGGTTTCTTTACAAACACCGAAGCGCCAGCGCACTTTGTGGCGATGCCGCCCAGCTCCTCTGCTGGAGATGCCACCGCTGTCGCCTCGGGGGCGCTCCTGCTCTACCTTTCGCTCTTCACCTCCCACTGCCCCCATGTTGGGACCAAATCGCCAGAGGCCACAGTGCGCGGGGATGACCTCCAGGGATTCATTGATCGCCTCGGGAGCATCTCCACCGCGGCAGAAGCCAGCTGCTTGCATTGGTTCTCCGTAGCCTCCGAGCCACAGCGCGTTATCTTTTGGAAGCTCACCGTTTTCCTGAATAGCACAATCGCCCAAACTCCCCATGATTGGTCTTCCAAACGCTCGTCAGGCAAGGTTATCTTGCCAGTCCGCGCGCACAGCGCGGCACTGCGCGCCGCCCACGCCGTAGCAGAAAGGCCGGATTGTGACAACGAAGAACTCCGTCTCATTGTGGAAGTACTCTACAGCCTTGGCGTCCAAGAGGACCCAATTCTCGACGAAGGACTCCTGAATCGCATCCTCACACGTCTCCTGGGCTTCACTGTTCTCACGACACCCGCGTTGGAGCTCGCACACGAATTGGTCAATGCGGCGACCAACGCAAAGGTCTTCCCTGTGCAGGTGGTCGTGTTTGTGACTGCCTCCTCCGCACTCCCGCAAGCAACAAAAGGGGCCATCGAGTCCGATGCTGTGGCTGCTTTAGGAAGCTTCATTGAACGAATGATTCAGCCGCTTGTCGCTGACACCAGTCCGCCCGCACATGTCACTTTCGTGGTGACAGGGCGTGCCCTCGCCGAACTTGATTGCGCGACAGCCGCAGCAAACGACGCAGGTAAGCGCCCAGCAGTCTCCGTCCCTGCGATCCTCCTGTCTGTCTTGCGTCGCACCGCGCCCCCGCA
Source organism: Herpetomonas samuelpessoai (assembly GCA_030849835.1). Lineage (NCBI taxonomy): Eukaryota > Euglenozoa > Kinetoplastea > Trypanosomatida > Trypanosomatidae > Herpetomonas > Herpetomonas samuelpessoai. Next base: position 82,877 of record JASAOC010002102.1, on the reverse strand, counting down.
CACAGCGCATGACCAGGCCCCCGCTGGGCAACGCCCACCTCCGTTCCGCGTTGTTGTGGCGGCCCCTTCTCGGTGCGGGCTCACCAGCACCAACGCAGGAACGCAAAGGAAACTAGCGCGTCTGACCTCCGCCAACCAGGACGGCGTGAGCGAGGCGCGGGAGCTCGGTCGCGCCCTTGCGTCGCTGGCACCACACCTCTTGCAAGGCGGCGGCGCCAGCACCCCCCAGCAGCAGCGTGTAGCTCTTCTTCTCTGGAACGAGTCCGCAACAACCGCAAACAGCGGCCACACCGACGCACGGCAAATCGAAACTCTCAAAGCTCTTCTGGAGCCACGCCACGTCCACCTCCTCTCAGCACGCCGCGCACAAGTGGAAAAGGCCGCGCACGACGTGCGCGCCATTCTCCGAGCCAGACCCGCGTTTCCTACCGCCACCGCCACGCCAATGGCCTCCACAGGGAACCACGCCCAACCTCCTGTCAGCCGGCGCGCCGTTTCTCGCACATCGGACAAGCGGCCGCGACGCCGCCTGCCCTAGTCTTCTCCTCGTTGGCTCTCTTCCTTTCGCCTTTGGCTTCGTTTGCTCACCCGCTTCTTCAAACCTAAAAAGAAAAGACACCACGAACACACACGCCCCACTGCGAAAACACGTCGCCCCAAACTCACTCCTTCTCCCCGGCTAGGGGGGAACTGGAGCAACGACCTCCCCGCACGCACTGCCAAGCCTCGCCTCCTCCCCCGTCCCACCCTCCACCTCTAGGTAGTTTGCCCGTTGTGGCCTGGAACGGGGGGCACTCCCCCGTGGCCCCGGCTGCCGACACCGTTCGGCCCCTTCGCACTGCTCGCGGAGGCCAAAACCCGCTGGCACGGCGCCCGGGGACGAGCACCCCACAGCGCTCACCGGGCCCGGAACCCCGGGGCACAAGAGCCCCATGACACCGCCCCAGGAAAGGGGCCAGCAGCGACGCGCGGGCGGCGGCGAGGCCCTCCGGGGGACCCCGAAGGCTCAGCACCCGGCGACAACCATCTTGCAGCGGCGAGCGGAGCGCCAGCCCTTTCCACCAGCCCCCGAAGAGCCCGGGCCCACCACCCCAACCCCAGCCGGGCCGCCGACGCGCCGGAAGCAAGCAGGCAGCCAGAAGCGCCGACGCCCTGCCCGCCTGCGCGATTTCGGCGCGCGGTTGGGAACACGATATCCCCAAAACCCCCACCCGTCCCAACAGGCGCTGCCGCCCCCTGGAAGGCCCCCGAGGGGTGGAACCACAGCGCCTGCGCAACACCCCACCTGGCAAAGGCACCCGATCCCGCCGCGGCGCAGCAACGCCCACCCGCCCCCGCCGAATCCCCCCATGGGCAACGCGCCCGCAGCGCGGACAGACGCCCGCGACCCAAACACGGCGGGTTCGCCCCCCATGGGCGGGGTTCCACCCGCGGACCATCGTCGCACGCTACCGGCGGCTATCTTGCCGTAGGCCAGGAGACAAAAATCGAGCACGCGCGCCCAACGACGGGGCGATGACTCGCGCGCGGACTCGGCGCGCGGGGCGTCATTCCCCCGGCACGCCCGGCACCCGCGGTTGGGGAACGCCCGCCGCGCTCGCAGGCGGTTCCATTCCCCCGCCCAGGCGCGCTGGGGCAGCGCGAAAGAGGCACCGCAGACGGCGCCGGCGCCACCATCGACACAGACGCCGCCGCCGCCGCACTCATTCCGGACGCCGCCAAACCTCCCAAACCGTTCTTGGCGTATCTGATGATGCCCACAACGGTGAACATTGGAGAAAGCCGCCTCCCACCAAGTCGGCCTCACAACGAGTTGATTCGCGACTTGCGCCCGCAACTCACGTCAGGGATGTGGTCGCGGAAGGCGTGGGATCTATACCAGCCAATGTGGTCTCACCTGGTAAGTTTCGCCAAGCGGGAATGCCTACCAGTGAGCGATCCGACCGCGGCCCTGTTCGTGAATGCTCTCCAAGTCCGTCCGTCGTCCAAGATCACGATGGCGAGCCAGCTGGCTTCACTCTTCCGCCGAATGGGCCACACCGACGACTGCCTGAAGGCTCTGATGGCATTCCTTCGAGCCCCAGCGGCGGAATAGCGTGTGCGCCAGGCAACCCCTCTCCACGGGGCACGCTTGCGTCAAATCGTGGCGCAACTGCCAAAGCCGATCCGGCTCGCCATGCTGTTCGCACGGAAGACAGCGGCACGGTGGGACGAGGTGCCCAGGCTCACACTAAGCTCCATCCTCCAATGCCGATCGACTACCATAATTGTCGACTTCGGGACTCGGACGAAAACAGCACGCACACGGCCGAACCAACCCGAGGCCATGTGTGTCACCCGAGGGCCGGACACGGAGGAGCTTGCCCGTTTTTTCGCCAGCCTGTTGGCACAAACACCTCCGCTGCCGCCGTCTCACCGCGTTTTCCCGATTGCCACACGGGAGATACGCCAGCTGTTGAAGCCATACGGTTACTTGGCTCATAGCATCAAGCGCGGGGCGATACAGGACGCGATGACGGCGATCCGCTCACACCACTTACCCCTCCAGCTACTCGACCTGGTGGGGCGGCACACCCCACAATGGCGACCTATCTCGCAGAACACGGTGAGATATATCGGGGACGTGAGAGCGGTGGCGCTCAAACTTGGCACCAGGAAGGTGACCAAACACCTTTAGACGGCTTGCCTTGGCCCGACCTCGAGGTTCCTGACCCGGAGCGCTTTCCGGGGTACACCGTCCTCCCACGTTAGGCTCAGGCACGTTTACCCACTACTGAGGGGGAGCGGACGCTACAGCTCCACGTGAATGCGGTACGGCGCCTGGGCTACGACTACATCGTTAGCCATTGTGTGCCCGGCGCCCAGGACCGCTTACGCCACCTTCGGCGTCTCGTTAGGGAATTCCCTCCCACCACCACTGCTCCTTACCGTCCCCTTCGGGAGGATTGGGCCGACGAATTGCTCTCGCATGGCATTGTCGAGCCGGCGGTCGTCGACTCGGAAACCAGCTTATGCTCCCCGTTCGTCGTTGTGGGAGAAATGTCGGCTGGGTCACGCTTCCGTTTTATCTTGTGGCCGAGGCCTTCGAACGAGTATCTCGCGGCCTACGGATACGAGCCACGGGTTCCGCTTCCTGCGGCACCGTGGTTGGCCGCTCTCGAGGAAAGCTGCGCCATTGTCGATTTGGCTTGTTCTTTCTTCCAGGTAGCCATTCCGACGGACATGCGTCATTTGTTCCGTTTCCGGGACACACGCGGACGAACGTGGCAAATGACCGCGCTGCCAATGGGTTTGTCCACCAGCCCTGAGATTATGCACACACTGGTGGCCACGTTGGGTGGAAACGCCCATTGTTGCGACCCCTCTTGGGCGCTTCCTCTGGTTCAGATTCAGACCTGGATTGATAACCTCCAGTGGGCTGGCGAGCAGACTGCTGTTCACCGCGTTTTGGGCACTGTCCTCCAGCCTGCCGCCAAGTCAAACGTCACGTTGAATCCGGAGGACACGTTCTGCGGTGCCCGCTACGTTTTCGCGGGCATCCAATTTGACCACGCGACACACTCGGTCAGTTTAGGACCGAAGGCACACCGCAGGTTACAGCTCCCGACGGCTTGGGATCGTTTGACGTGTGCGGATGTGGGGGGCCTCATGAGACGGCTCTGGTTTGCCACTCGGGTTCTGGACATTCCCCTCCACCAGTATTGGTGGGCTTTCAAGGGGACACACCGGCTTATGAGAAAGCTCAACCGAGGAATCGTGACGCTTTCCGATCCGGCCGACGTGAACCCAAGTTCATTGCGCCAATTGGTGCGTTGGTGGCAACGCGCGTGGGAGAATCACCCGCACAGGGTTTACCCTGTACCACGGGGGCCCGCATGCTTCGACGTTTACACAGATTCGAGCATGGCGGGATGGGGTGCGGTTTGTATCAACCGCTTCTCCAAGGACACGGTAATCCTTGGCTCCGCGTGGGGGGTTAGTCCACCCCACATTAACATTGCCGAGGCAAGGGCCGTCGCGTGCGCGTTCGAGGAGCTTCGATCAGTTATCCCCAAAGGGGCCACGGCCAACGGGCACATCGACAATACCTCGGCGTTGTCGGTTGTACAAAAGCAACGCGCACGCAGCTGCCCCATCAACACCGAGCTGGTGCTGGTGCTTCCGCGCCCAGCCATGTACCGCATCTGCCCCAGATACGTGGCAACGGTGGGGAACCTCGCGGACGCCCCAAGCCGAGGGAGATCAATTCAGGTATTGGACAGACGAGTTGGCACTTGACAGCAGGCGGTAAGTAAGGTGTTGTCCTTTACGTGAGTCGGTGGAAGGGTGAGAACCTTCCCTTGCTGTAAGTACCTGGCGTCGGAAAGCCAACCCACCAAAAGAGCAAAGCGGAGGTCAAGGTCGGAGTAGCTCTACCCTAGCGCGGGAAGGTGATGTTCGAGACGGTGAAAATCGTACCCGAGGGTGCGGATGAATGATATCCGGCGCATCCCTAGTTTTCCGTCCCTTCACCTTCGGATTAGGGCTTGCTTCTGGTTATTCCATGACGCACGCGTTTCGTTGACGGCCTCCCCTTCGGGAGGGGTCTAGCGAAAGTGGGGGAAATATAGCGACATCGCGGTGCTGAAACGAGAAACATCACGCGGCGATGCGGTGCAGTTCCACGAGCAGGCGGAAGATGCAGTGGAAAGGGTGGGGGCTGTTCATGAGCTATCTTCTGGAGCTTTGGCCACCTGTGTAGATGACGCGCCCGGTTTCGGGTCAGATAACAATAGGTTGGCTGAAGGGTAGTTCCTAACCTCTAAGCTGATGCCACTTTTCTTGCTCCTTCAGTAGCGTCCATCCTGATGGTACCAGCCATTTTGCGGACGTGCCTGTCACTACTGTGTGGGTGTGTGGAGTGGAGCCCCTGGCCGTTAGCCAGGTGAGCTCCGTGGGGCGTGCGGGGACTATCCCCGAGAGAAAGACGCCACTCGAGAAGATACTGAATGACTGTCGAATTTGTGGTTGTTTTTTTCAGCAAGCGCATCCCCCTGAGAAGGGGACGGGGATGCAATATCGTCACCACGGATTGCGTAGGAGGGACTGAGCGAAGGTGGGGACGGCTAGGTAACAGTGGAGTCTCTGCATACGTCCTTTTTGTGGGTGATTGATGCCTTCGCAAAGAGGCAGGTGTGATTACGAGGGTGGTTCCGGTTCCACTAGCGAAAGGTGTCACAATCCTGATGATGCTATTGCGCGTGTCGAAGGGCGAGGTGAAGCGTCTTCGTACATCAGTTCTTAGTGGTCATGCATGTGACCCGCGGACCCGTTGTGAGTTTATTTAGGTTGTGTGCCTCCTTTGGGTGTATTAGGGATTTGCTGCCTGAACGCTTACCAACGTACCCGCGCTACTGGGGAACAAAAGAGCAGCAGCGATGAAGCCGAAAGAACGCGCGGTTTCCACGGAAACAAAGACCCCTGTAACGTAAAAATGGGCCATCGGCAAGCTAGCAGGGCTGTTTCGGTCGAAGGGTCTGGGATCGAGAAGATGCCGGCTCCTCTTGTCGACACGTGCTGTGGTGTGGCAAGCCAAGTGCCTGAGGCGCAGGCTATCGCGGGCCCGGGTCTTTCCCACAAGCCTGTCCGCCGTGCCTTCGCAGCATCGTTCTGCCAGGAGTGTCCAGGGTACTGTCTCAGCTTTCATCGAATGCGAGGTGATGGGCTCCGTTACCGCGCCTCGGCGGCCAGCACAAACAGGGGATTTGGCTGACTCCGCGCTTCCTGGCGTCCTGTAAGCGGTCTGGTACACAAAGCCACCGAGAGATAAAGCAGGTCAGAGAAGTACTCGACCATGATACTATGGCGAAGTCGCTGAACTTGACCAATGAACGAAAGCTGCTGGAAGAAAATAAGTGACATTTGCGACTCGAATGTGGCAACTTGAATGACGGCACTTCGTTGTCATACTACTCCTGAATACTTGACATTCGGGGGCTAGCCGTTATTCAGTGTGTGGTAAGTCGTCACGTTGCTCTTCTTCGTTCTTTGGCGTGGTCTAACAAATAGGGCACCGCGCGCGCGAGGGGCGATCCGTTTTCTGAGTTTGGGTCGTGGATGCAAAACGGTGCCACGGCATCTTAGGTGAGCATGGGGTGTCTTTCGCGCTGGTTGTGTGTGCGGTTGATGGGATAGCGGTTTGTTCCTTCTACTTTCGCTCGGCCCGTCTAGTCCCAGATGTTTGACCGCTAAGCTCGCCGAGGCATTCTTGTTTGCTGCCGCAGCGATGGGGAGGACGGGCGGCTTGGTTCGCCGTTTCTCAGGTTTAGACCTGGAGGACCGAAATGGGGCACAGTGGTATTGGCAACAGTCAGGCATCACACCGCGAGGAACCTCTAGCGCGGGTCGCGCGGGGGCTGGTCGGGAAACCGCGGCGAATCTGTGTTTGCTGGTCTTTGGGCTGTGGGCGATGTTCTCCTGCTGCTGGCCTGCTTGGGGTGCTGGGGGGGGGGGGGGGGGGGCTTTTCATGTGAAGTGAGGGTGCCCAAAGTGGTTCCCACGCAGCCCTCCGCAGGGAAGGCCCAGCCGCACCAGTGATCGGCTGTTGGGCCACCGGTGAGGGGGAAAGGGCGCCGAGGCAGGTGAGGATGTGGCGCCACAAAGAAATACACGGATACCAAGTGAGTGGACATGTAACGAACGAGGGGGTAGGTGGGGAGTGACTCCTCCAGAGAGAACGTGGTATCACGGAGCTCGCGGTCCATGGTGAGGTCGCTCACTGGCAAAAAGGCCTCCCGCATCTTCCTCTCCACCCAGAACGTCATCCCAAAGACTGAAACTGCGTGTCACTGAACAAGGCTAACGCTAGAGAAAAGTTATCTCGAAGAATCCGCGCTTAGGAGGAAAGTGGTCTTCTGTGATTTCAGACACGTGACAGCGTTGGAGAAGGTCCTCCGCAAAGCTCAACTGACCACACTGAGCTAGGTATCGTCGACGTTGGCAGAAAACTCACTTCGTAACTCGTACAACTAATATTCGCCCTCTTCCGGTTTTCGTCTGAAAGGATTTTTTTTTTGTGAAGCGTTTAGGAGTTCTTCACCTCGTTTTTTTCGTCGAAGCATCGTAGCAAACCGAAATTTGGTATTAACGAAAACAAGAAAAAAGCTTTACTAGGAAAACCAAAAAAAAAAATGAGCAGCGATTCCTACACTCCAACGCAGGATGACCTGAGGAACGTGGTGCAGCTTCTGCATGAAAACGGTGTGGATGTTAGCAACTCAAAGACTGCTTATCAAAACTTGAAGGCTTATGAAGGGAATCCTCAGTTTTGTATCCTATTGGCAGCTGTGTATGACGCGGAGGAATGTCCCGTTGCAGGACTGACTTTGCCTGTCCCATGGACGCAGTACCGCCGAATCGCAGCAATTACCCTGAAGAATAACATCTCCGTGGCTAAGCAGTCCCTGGGGGAAGCGGCCGTTACACAGGTAGCTCGGTGCGCACTGAACACGCTCTGCAACGCTCCCGACGCGCAATTGGCTCGTGCTTCCGCGCAGATTGTCGTCAAAGTGACAGAGATAACTTCTTTTGACTGGTGGGGTACGGCGCAACTGGGCGATCTCGCCGATACGCTTTTGAACAAACTACTCCCTGGAGGTGGGCTGAAGACGCTGGCAGCGTTGTACGCTTTGCAGTATCTCATGGAGGATATGCCGAAGCAAGTCGGCGTGGCAAGCGAAAGCATCGTTACTCGAGTTGCAGAGCTTGTCACCTCCACACACGTTCCCCAGGACTTGCGCAAAGCAGCATTTCGCATGTGCTTCAACGTGTATGAACGGTCAGCCTACATGGACTGGAACGTGGATGTTCTCAGTCCACTCCAGCAGGGCGTCGTCAACGCCAGCTGGGCCTTTGCGCAAACGTGCACGACCTTACTGGAGGTCTCGTGCCATAACGACGCCTCCCTCATGATCTCCGTTCTTCGCTCTTGCCTGTTCTTGCTGGATTATTGCGACTACTTCTACAATATAACACCTCCCGATCAGCAGCGGATGGTTCAGTACTGGGTTATTAACACGATATCTCTGATCCAGAATACGCAGAACGGCCAAGGAAACGATGAGCTCATTAGCGCAGCCATCGAACTGATCACTGCGATCGTAGATGCGTACGAAAGTAGTGGGGGAGAGAATTCCTCTGGATTTTTGGTTGGACCAATCTCTGCCAGCGTTGGCAGCTTGATCCCGGCACTCGCTCGAGACGCTGTCATGGCTGACGAGGAGGTGGAGAACATCATGGAATCTGACGACTACCGAACCCGGGAACAAGCCCCTGTGACTTTCAAGACCCCTGGAGGCAACGGGAAGGACATTTCGAAGGATGATTCCCTTGATGAGGACGAGGCAGCCATGACCCTCCGTCGTTCTGCGCTTCGATGCACTGATAAACTGTGCTCGCTTGCGAGTGAGGCTGCGTACCAGGCGTTAATGGAACAGGTAAAACCGCTCTGGGGCAGCGAAGACTGGCGTGCGCGTGAAGCGGGGATCGTACTACTGGGTACTATGGCTTCCGGTTGTGCTATGCATCTGAAGGACATTTTGGTGTGGTGCGTTGACCAGCTGACTGGCTTCGCCGGAAATGTCGGTGAACACGTTTGCGTGTCAAGTATCGCGCTGTGGGCACTTTCCAGGTTTGTGGAGGAAATACTGGCTTCCACACCGCAGTGCTGGGACAAGTACATGTCAACAGTGATTTCACGCATGGATAGCCCAAGTAAGAGAGTTCAACACGCGAGTGTCTCCGCGGTGAGGGCTGGTGTGGAGGCGGCTCGGAGTTTTGGGTGCGGAAATCGTCTGATGCCACATTTTGAGACTCTCCTAAACACAATCGCCACGTCTTTACCAATGTATTCAAGCATGGGGCTCTCCGTATTGATCGATCTGATTGGGCAACTCATGGTTTCCCTTCGCGAGCTGGGGGCTGACCATATGATCACACAACTGGGAGTGTTACTGAACCAAGAAAGGGCGAAGAAACTCCAGGCTTTCGAGCAATCGTATGCGAACACATATGTCAATGAGATGCCGAACAGTTTCGTGGATGTGGACGTCTTCTCGCTCGATCGCGGCATTGTGGTCGTCCTTAACCTACAGCCTAGCAACGATATGGCAATCGCAAATCTAACGTTGTACAACAATGTCTTGCGCGACATGCTCTCACGTGAGTTGGTGGAGGAAGCCAATGTCATTTTGGGCATTATGAACGTGTGTCACGGGTACTTCTGTTGTATCTCCTCCGACGCCCAGCAGCAATGGATCCGGTCGACGTCCAGCAGTTACCCACAGAACATCATGGAAGTGTTGTCAAAGGTCAACAGCCCTGCCATTCGGAGCACTGCTGTTGCCTCCCTCTCCACTCTCGTGAAGATGGTTGGATCAGAAGCTGTTCCAGATCAGACCTATGATCCGATCATGGGGTTCCTCGCGGAGCAAATCCCCAACGAGGACGACGCGGAACTGAAGTACAACTATGTGCAGCTGGGGATTACTTTGATTCTTCAAAATCCTAGCAAGTCTGGAGCACCTTCCACGTCTGCAGCGCTAGCAGCGGTTAACGGTGCACTTCGCAGCGATGTCCACGGAGACACAGAGTACCACTATGTGGGCATGGCGTACGAGGTGTGCCGGCTCTTCGGAGCTGCTCCCACTCTCGTATCCAACTTCAACATGGATGTCATCTCCGAGCTTCTTGGTCGGGGAGATAATGACATGGACAAGTCTGAGGCTACGGTGCGTTGGAGTAGCGCTTTGTGTAGCGCCCCAGCGAACCTCTTGGATAACCTTGTGAAACGCATCCTGGTTGTGGCTTTCAGCTGGCAGCAGTCTGCGTTCCAGTTTCCAGGGACCGGCGAAGCGATCGCTGCGATTCTGCAAAGATTGTCGCGCGAATGCCAGGGTACGTTTCAGCAGCTACTGGGAAGTTACCCCCCACAGGCTCAACAAGTTGTGATGGGATTGTACTTTTGTTGAAACCAGCTCGTGTACGAAGCATCGTTTACTCTGGTATTTTTGTGCATCTGTATTTTCGTCGCCTTTTGACGTCTCATTCCGCCGTTCATCTGTTCTCTTTATTTCCTTACTTGTTAACGCAAGGCGATTTAGCCCAATTTGATTGTCTTTCCCTCGGTTATGTGCTCGTTAAACCCTGTCACTCTCTGAGAACAAAAATGCGTGCATGCCAAGAGAAGAAAGAAGAGAGGGTCATTGATCGGCACCCCCCGTCACGGTCAGGGACTTGAGCCTGTGCATCAAAGTGGCCCCGGTAGGTCTAAAGGATATCAAATTACCCCTTCAACTCCCGCTTTCCCAGGAGCGTTTCGATTGTGATGCCTCTTTATGCACGTCAGAATCGCTCTACGAAAAGGGAAGAGTGCCTCTTTAGGTCATCGCCCAGTGATTCCCCTCACGGCCACGCTCCGCAGTTACCACTTGCCTGCTCTCACTTTCTTCACTGTACAAGCTTTATTCTCGTTATTGCTTTCGTTTGCTGTTTCGTTTTGCGCTGTACTGCAACCGTTAACTAGTTCCTCTTCTTTTTCCCTCATTATTTCTATATTCGGTTTCAAAGATCCAGACACTTTTCGTCGCAAAGTCTCTCGACAACCCGCTGGCTCTCATCCTGCGATCCCATGCGTCGTTATCTCGGTGGCCATGTTCAGACGACAACCCAGCGCAGGCTGTCTGTCGTGCGCGTGCCCGGAAACCCTTTAAGCGGCCGTGGACAGACGACCGTCATTCTCGCACCCGAGTTTTTGCAGCGAAGGACGTATTACAACCAGCCTGGTGGCTATCCTCCTCCACCTCCTCCCCCGTCGGCGCATATGTACGGCGGCAACCCGCCGTATTACGGGGCTTACCCTCCGCCGCAGCCTGACCCGTTCGCGCTACACCAGCAGCCGCCGTTCCCGAGTGACCTTGGAACAAAGGAGCGCCCCATAGTAGTCACTTCGGCTCCTCAAAAGACGTCGTGGGCCACGCGGTTCTGGATGCTGCTTCTGTTCGGCATCGGTGCAAGCTGCCTCCTGAGCTTAATCGACGAGCTATCTGATCGCTTCGGATCTGGCGACGCGAACAACGTCTCCAAAGGTACAGGGATGTCACGTGGTGGACTTTCCAGCATGTTTGGGTCCTCTGACGTGAAACCGGTGAACCTCGCTGACTTGGAGACTACGTTTGATGGGATCCGCGGTTGTGACGAGGCCAAGAAGGAGTTAGAGGAGATTGTCGAGTTTCTTAAAGATCCCGAAAAGTTCCGTGAGCTTGGTGGGCGACTACCTAAAGGCGCACTTTTGGTTGGGCCTCCTGGTTGCGGGAAGACGCTTCTGGCGAAGGCCATCGCCAAGGAGGCGGGGGTTAGCTTCTTTTACGCTACCGGTAGCGAGTTCGACGAGATGTTTGTGGGTGTCGGCTCCCGGCGCGTGCGAGATTTGTTCGCTGCTGCCAAGGCGAACGCTCCTGCCTTGATTTTCATTGACGAGATTGACGCGCTTGGTGGCAAGCGCTCTCGGTCTGACCACGCGTACTCTCGTATGACGCTCAATCAGCTCTTGGCGGAGATGGACGGCTTCCAGTCAAACGAGGCTGTCATTGTGCTGGCGGCGACGAACACCCCTGAAACACTTGACAAGGCTTTAACTCGACCAGGTCGCCTGGACACTACCATCTCAGTTGACCCACCGGACATGAAGGGTCGAGCGGAGGTGGTTCAGGTGTATTTGAACAAGATCAAGGCGGACTCCTCTGTTGATGCGATGGACATCGCTCGGGGCACGACTGGCTTTACTGGGGCGGAGTTGAGCAATCTGGTGAACATGGCTGCAATCCGGGCTGCTGTGCTGAACAAGTCTGCGGTGACGAGTGAGGAGATCGAGTATGCCAAGGACCGTGTCATGATGGGGGCGGAGAGCCGGAAGGTAATCCCTGAAGAGGAGCGCCGTGTGACGGCTTTCCACGAAGGCGCCCACGCTCTGACCGCCATTCTTCTGAAGGATCAAGGAGCCGAGCCGGTGCACAAGGCCACGATTGTTCCCCGCGGGAATGGTATCATGGGCCTTGTCCAACAGCTTCCCGAAAAGGATCGTTACAGCCAGAGTAAGAGGCAATGCCTCGCCCGCATAAAGGTGTGCGTTGCTGGCCGAGTGGGAGAAGAGATTCTCCTGGGGCCTGAGGATATTACAACCGGCGCGGGATCTGACTTCCAGCAGGCGACGAATATGGCTCGTCACATGGTCCGTCGGTTTGGGTTCAGCAACTCTGTGGGCTTTGTCGATTACGAGTCCGCTGACAGCCCCGAAGGTGCGTACATTTCCGATGAGCTGAAGCAAAAGATCGAGAATGAGGTGAACACCATCATTAACCAGGCCTACACGGAAACCAAAAAGATGCTTCTCGACCACCGCAACGAGCTGGAGACGATTGCCAACGGGCTTCTCAAGCACGAGACGCTCAGTGGCTCGGACCTCGATCTCATCCTGAAGGGAAAACCAATCCCTGAGCGCGCTCCGCGAATTAATGCCCAAAACTCTGCGTCTCCGCCGAACGTTGGAGGAGGAAGCGGCGGCTCATCGGATGGCAAGTCACGAACTGTCCCCATTTCGTGATGCGGCTCACACAATTCAACCGTCGCACTGGATGTCATCACACAGGTTTTTTGTGGTGCTGGGATAAAACCGAACATGACTACGCCGCTCCCTTTCGTCCGTGCCACTGCTCCCAACCTGTTGCATCTTACGCGCACTCTTCACATTTAATCTGTCTGTACCACAACACTATATTCCCTTCACTGTGGTGGATCCGTGAACGACCGTGCCTAAGCACTTGAGTAAGCCACTTGCGCTTATCACACGAGATCTTCACGGAAATCGCGCAGACGTTTTGTTCTCTTTTTTAAACAAAATGTTTCGTTCGTTACAACCCTTGCTCACAACTTCCCGATGATCTTGCTGCTTTTTTTTCTGTGTCACTCTTGGCAGCCACAACCTTTTGTCTTGTCAGTCCCCTGTACCAACTGTGGCTGCGTCAGATGACTTTATGCCAGCTTGTAATGTGAGAGAGAGAGAGAGAGAGAGTGTGCTTGCCCCCTCCCTCCTTCCATCTGTCACTTTTTTCGGGTTTTTCCACCTATTGGCATTCGGCTTTACGTGTCGCTTCAACTGCCTATTTATTATCTCGTCCTGATTGCGAATATTTCCACACACCTCTTCTTCTTCACCCTTTTCCTCCCACATGAAATGTGAAAGAAAGCTCGGATTGCGTTGCAGCAGTAAGTCATAAATGTTGCAAAGTTGACAACGAAGGCGTCTGCTTCAGTCCAACGGGAAGTACCTGCCCGTCCACCTGTGTTTTTCCAGGTGCAAACGTGCGTGCGTGCGTAGGCGTGTGGGGCGGACAACGAGCTTTGAACAGGCCACCTCTCGGGTGGCTCACGGGTACCTGCCGACAACTTCCGATTTTCGAAGAGGCAAAACACATGAACGGTCGCGGAGCGTTGTCTTGGAATTGTTTCTCCACGACTTGTATTTCCTTCTCTTTGGCTTATGACTTTCCTTCCACGGCTTCCGCAGCTTATAGGGAACACGGATTAGCTTTAGTAGGCACATTTTTCCTTGCATTTTTCACCCTCTTCCTTTCGTTTGCACTCTGACGTGCGTGCATTCCTTTTTTTTTTCTTTTACCTTCCAGTTTTTATTCAACTGCTATCGTACTGATCCCCCGAAAGGCGAAATAATGATGCGTAGGGCAAGAGGCTGTGCTGCCTCTCCAGGGCAGCAACTTTCCTCACGGCCAGCGCTTGCAAGTTTCTTTCGTTGGCAGCACAGTGCCAGTAGTTCCCGCGACAAACAGCGCTCACAGCCCAACGCTGATCCGAATACAGGCAGCCAGATTTCTATCGTAGAGTCACCTGACATGACACCTCATCTTCAATTCGGTTTCAATAATCTGGAGCATGTCAAGTTGCACGATGTTGACCCTTCGCGGCGGCGCCGCACAGACATTGAAAAGGAAAGGGAGATGCGGGAGCGTTTTGGTCCCCACGGGCCTGGTGAGCGCTTGTCAAAAAGCTCGCAACAGATGCGACGTGACATGCTTGAGGAGCAGCAGGATGTGGATGGCTTGCCTTGGGAGGTTCGTTGGAAAAAGTCCTTGATTCCCACTTCCGAGGAAGTGGTCCAGGACATTCGGGATCGTTTCGATCTTTATGTCCAGGATCCAATTGAACGTGAGCAGGAATGGTACCTGCACTGGAAGGACCGCGGTTTCAAAATTCAAAAAGACCGCATGATTTGGCCGCAGGGCTACACAGACTACCTGGACCACTACGATGAAAACGGACGTCGTCGCGTGTTACCTAGTGAACAGCGGTGGTCAGATTCCTCGTGGAAGCATCTGGCCGACACGAGGTACCGCGATCGTATGTGGCTCATCGAGGGTGAGGAACGGAAAGCCGTTCACCAAAGTCTGCAGAGCGATCGTGTCCTGATGGAGGAGGAGGAACAGCGTCAGCTGGAGATGGGTGACGTGTTTCATGGCATCGTCTCGGGTGTTGTCGATCTCGACCCCGACCAGACCTACCAGGCCCTTTCCGGAACGGCGGATCCGATGGAGGTGGCGAAGACGAAGATGAAAATTCAGGCCTATGGCGCTGGCCAAGCCTTGGAGTCTGGTAAACCTCGGGACCCAACCAAACTCGATCCAATCTCAGGATTCCCCAAGGCTGACATGGAACCTTTAGCCAGTGGACTGACAGTGGAGCAAGGCGCGGCTATCGCCTCCCAGGCCAACATTCAAAACGAGATGATTGAGCAGGAAGCGGAGGCAGCACGGCAGTCGGGGCACGACCCCACCACGGCCTTTATGAAAGGTTACACAAAAAAGTCAAAAGAGTTTCAGGACCGTCCCGCGCTTCGCACGTTGGTGGAAGGGCAGATGGAGCAGATGAAGAAACTTAAGGAGGATGTCAAGCGTCTGGAGGAGTCCTCCGCGGACGGTGACAAGGCAGCTCACAAGCGCATCAGTGAAGTGGAGAAGGTGATTAGTCAAATTGAGGACGGCGTCACAGATGCTGCAGCGGTTCCGGTGTCCCCTAGTTCGCTGCCCACAGGCACGAACAACGCTTCTGTGCCCCAGGCTGGAAAGGAAGGCTTCATTGAAATTGAGAGCCGTCCCGAAAATGCGGAGCCATCGATCCCGCAGGAGATGTACCGCGTCCCGCAGAGCCGCGAGCTTGATGAAATGCCAGACTGGTATCGTCATACGCTCGTTGAGACTGAACCAATGATCAAGAGCTACGGTATGCTGCATGACCCGCTTGAGGAGCGGGTGCCAAAAGAAAGCTACTACGACCAGCCACCTTTGGCGGAAGAGGAGAGGGTTACGAACGACGACGCATACGCTGGCCCTTCGGCCTTTGACGAAGGCAAAATTCACAAACTCAAGTCGCTGCCCGAGTTGGTGGAAGGATACAAACCGCTGCCTTTGTTCCGTGAGGTGTCCAAGGACGGAACCTTGGAGGCGGCCGCGGCAGCGCAAAAATCAGCAGAAGAGGCTGCCGCGACAATGGGAAAGGATGGCAAGCCCCTTAAAAAATCCGAGCGTCTGCGTAAGGAGCGCCAGGAACGGCTCCGCAAGTCCAAAGTGCAGTACGACCCTGACATTCTTCTCCCCACTCTGCCGTGGGAGACGGACTCTGTGGTGGACCCGTACAGAGGTGTAGGGAAAGAGGACGTTGTAGAGGTTGACAAGCCCAAGCTAGAGAAGACATGGAAGGCGTACCGCGAAACCTTCCAGCAGGCAATCACAGAGTTCGGCAATCTCACCCAAGTCACCAGCGAGGACAAGTGTGAGAAGATGCTGTACGACACCATGACGCGCTTTCGCGACGGTGACGTTGGTGACCACCCTGAGATCCCTGAGGAACAAGAGGTGGTGTTTCGTCTCATTTTCGAGGCGCACACGAAGCATTTCCTTGCGGACTTCTACAAGTTCAAAGGTAACCGCATGACAGAGGCAAACACAGCCAAAGCGGAGGCGGATGAGATTCTGCGTCGGGCTTCGGCAAAGAGCAAACTGTTGGGCCAGAACTTTATGAATTTTATCCAAGAGATGACCTCGTTGGAGCTCGACACGATTCGTAAAAACCCAGTGCAGCGGTATGCGATTATGATTCGTGACAAAAAGTATGAACCTCTCACGAAGCCTTTCATGAAGTGGATTCAGAACGAACTGGGTGAGTTCATCAAGTCGGAGTTCGAGAGCATGGAACAGCTCGAAACGCATCGCGAATTTCTCACCAAACACCTAAATGACGCTCGGCATCGCTGTCCCATGCGTGTGGAGGGTGTGTCGGATGGGTCGAGGGATGCAGCGGTGGAAGCCCTCTACCAGTGGTGTCGCGGCGCGCTCGCCTTTTACGCCGCAAAGCACCTCATGCGTATGTACACCGAGTTTGCAGAGTCCCGTTTCCGCTCACACGCCGAGTCCCTCTACGAAGATTCCATTGAGCTCTTTGGCAATTACGCAAAGGCAGGCAAAGATATTGTGCAGATTCCTATTCCCGACGCCGATCCACCGTACGAGTATGACGAGAAGGAGTTTTTGGACGGCGAAAGTGCCGTGTTTGCGGAGATTACTGGGCATCTGGATAAAGCCGAAGCTCTTTGGCATTCGGGGTCGTCCAAACGGTGGTATCCCATGATCGATGAGACCGAGTATATGTGGTACAACGAGCGCCGTGGGCGCATCACACTGGCACTTGACATTTCCGATCGGTGCCTTGAAAATGTGAACAAGAAAACCCATCCATCCATCCACCCCTTTCCAGAGCGTGCCCGCGTTTATCTCGAGGGCGCCCCGCTAACGCAGGAAACGGCCGAGCACCTGTGGCTGCGCTACATGGGCGATCTTTACTGGGAGCATTCTTTGTTGATGGGCCGGATGGGACGGTACCAAACCAGCCGCTCATACCGTGAGAAGTGCTTGAATTTTTACCACATTGCCATTCGGACAGCGAAGGAGCGGCTGCCTCCGTCGTGGAAGGCCCCATTGTTGACAGAGGCGAAATTTTTGTTGCGGGTGTGGGAGCCGGGGCAAGACGTGGAGCGCCACCTCCGGGAGGTGGAAACAGTGGTGAACAAGCTTTTTGCCGTGAAAGAGCCGCGTCACTGGGTCGAGCCATTTACGGAGCTGCCCCACCGCCTCGCCGTTGTTCACGCAAACCTGCCCGCTTTCGGGGAGTACATCACAAAGGAGGTGACGCGGCGTCTGCAATGGCAGCCGTCGAATGAGTTGTTGCTGAAGAATATGGAGCACCGAGCCCAGGGCGGTGCCAACTTCCCTGAGCTGGAGAAGTACTTCAGCACCGTCAACGAGGTTGCAGAAGAGGCATTTCGGTCAAAGATTCTAAAGTGGCGCTCGATGGAGCACGAAGGGTCGGATTCGTACCTCTTCTGGACTCACCTTTACTTCACTTTCCGCGTGTACCCGAACAACCGGGAGGAGGTTCAAAAGATGTGGGACATGTACGAGCCTGCGTACTGGTACACCTACACGCAGAGCGCCCTCGCCTCCCGCGCTCGGGGGCAGAACTTGATCAACGACACACTTCGCCGCATGTGCCAGATCCTTCTCCCTGGCGACGCAGAGCAAAAGAAGATTCTCTTAACTGAGTTGACCAAGGTGCGCGAGAAGATGGCGCACTTCATTGACCGCAACGAGTTGGATCGCACAATCAACGCACTGGATGCAAATCTGTCTAATCCCAAGAACCCCACATACACGTATGGCACGGGCCTGCTGTTCAAGGAGGCGCGGGCACAGGAACGCGTCGCTCGCAATCCTCTTCTCCGAACAACGCTCGCGTCCAAGGACTATGCGGACCTGCAGCAACGCCAGCGCGACGTCCGGGAGCATGGTGCGACAATGAACCCACAGCAGGCGACTCGCATGCAGCAAACAAACAGCGGCCTTGAAGATGAGGTGCTCGGCTCGCAACCCGACCTTACCACGAAGGAGATGTTTGGAGAGAAGCACTGATTTCTTTCCTCACTTACAGGGAATCATGCTCCGGGCGAACGAGTTTTCTCTTTGTGTGTCTTCAATTTACTCCTGCTTTTGGTAGTTATGTCGGACCTGCTACGCTTTTTCTCAGGTCGGCTGTCTGGCAGCTTTTCCGCACGTCTAATTTACTTCTCCGTTTGTTTGACTCCTTTTCTTCTTTTCGCTCCTTCAACGAATCTTTGTGTGTCCGTCTTTGCATTGTTTAGCGGGCTGTGTGGTGGATCTTTGGAGGCGACAAAGCGGATACGTTGTTATCTTTTTTTTTTCTTGGCCACACCTAGAGTGGTTGTCTCGCTATTTGGTGTTGCAGTAAGTAGGACTGGGGAGTTTTGTTTTCTTTGTTGCTATCGAGTCCACCTGCGATCACTCTATTTGTTGTTCACATAACTTTTTCTCTCGTACGTCACAATACTAGAACATATAGCAATGTTACACTGATATTCCTACAGAGGTCCTGTGCGGTCACCAACGATCCACAGGATTACGGCTCGTCTCTTGTGTATTTGATTGGAGCAGCAGTTCTAGCACCAAATGAGAAAAGATGCACCCGATCATAAATGAGTTTCGTGCTGTCAATATATGCGGACCACTCTCCTGAATCCTCCGCGACACGACATACGACGACCGAAAGACGTTTTTATCTTTAACTTTAAAGACATCTCGCAGGAGATAGTGGACAGAGCTAACGTTCAGATTTCTACTATTGAACTCTCTCTTCTGCACACACACGTACACACCCAGGTGAGGCCAAAGCAATGCTGTCAGGGATGAGCTTACCTCGACGCTTTTGTTTATTTGTTTTTGGGCTACTTTGCCTTGCTCTAACGGCGACGTCGCTTGTACCTGGGGTTCACCCAGAGGACCCAGCGAAAGGAGTCGACGTTCCACCCATCGATGTGGAAATTCTCGAAAAGGCACCCCAATGTGACAAGGACTATCTTCTCCAGCCCGCCATGTTCGCCATGATTGAGGTCTCCCTGTACATGGATGACAGAGTTCCTTTGCCGAAGGCGAAACCACTCATGATTTTTCGAAACAAGCAAATCCGTGGAGTCAACCGCTTTCACTTTATCCCAGGCGTTGAGCTTGGTCTTATTGGGGCGTGCCCGATGGAGACGCGACTGGTGCGTTTCCCTGCGGAGCTGGGGTTCCCTGAAGGATCGCCGGCGTACAAAATACCCCCGAACTCCCCTCTCAGGGCTGTTGTGAAAGTCTTTGGCTACTTTCACGGCACGGAGGAGGATATGAAGCAAGACGAAGCCTATGTGGACCAGGAGATTCTCGCCATAACTGGAGGCAAGGACCTCGCTCGCAAGAGTTACACAAACCTTCGCAAGGCATCCACACAGGCTGAATTCGAAAGTATCACAAGGGGCAGAATGGCGGTTATCTTTTTGCACACCAAGTGGTGTAAGCTTTGTGGGGCGGCCGAGGGGGCGATGAAGGAAGTCGCGGCCGTGCTGGCAGGTGGACTGCGCGGCGATTCAGCAAAGCAAGTTGTAGCCGTGTCCATCGACGCGACACGTCGTGACAGGGAAGGGTTTGTTGAGAGTTTCGGTGCACGTGCGTTTCCTACTATCGTTCTCCGCCGCCCCGACGGCTCCCAGGTGGAGTACTCTGGCACCATTGAATCCCAAGCGCTTCTGGACTTTGTCGAGGCAGAGTATGACCGTGTTGAAGGGTAGGTGTTCTGGCGTGCAGTCTCTCCCTTTGTCTTGACGAGTTTCTTTTTTGATGTTAGCTCTTTTTTCATTTCTTCCGGAATCCCCCCTCCTGCTTGCGCCATAGAGACAACCGTTTTTCTTTTGTCTGTCCTATGTTATACTGGGGGTATTGTTTGCACCACGCGTTGCTCTTTTTAACTTCCTGTTTACGATTCAACTACATCAAAGTAACAACCACTTTAATCGCGCAACTATTTTTCTCCAACTTTTACATGACTTCATTTTCAGCATTGCGACCTTTGCCGTCTAAAAGAACAAACGTATTGGCGGAATCGCAAGTGTGCGTCCCTTGACAGCACTATTTGCACCACTTTGACACCAAGTGATACCACGTCTTTCATCCAAAAGAAGGCATCGGTGATGCTTGGAATCCGCTGGGGTGATTAGCCATGAGAGATACACGCTGTTCGCTAATGTACCCCGTCCACGGTTGCCATTTGCGTCTGGCTGAGAGGTGATATCGGATTTTGGTACCATCACACGCATACTTGTGCATTGCGTGGCATCTCTTCTTCATTTCCTTTTTGTTTGACCTTGACGTAGGTAATTGTTTTTTTTCTGCGTCTCCTTTTAAAAAAGTATTTGCTTTCCCATAGAATCGTTTCCCGAACACTAGTCAACCGTTCCGTTCGGTCAAGCTCGCCTTTTCATACCGATCCATCAGAACAATGCCGCTTGTGGCTGCGACAGATGATGACGCCTTTGTGGCGGAAATCTCGCAAGAGATGGATGACCAAAATCGTCGCAACCGTGAGCACAACGCCGCGATGATCGAGGAGTACCTGCGCCGTCGTGTGCAAGCGGCAGAGGAGAGACTGCGAGTCGAACTGGAGGCACAGTCCTCTCGTCTCGAAGATTCTCTGTCGCAAGTAAACAAGGAGAAGGAATCGTTGGAGGGGAAGCTTCGCACTGTAGAGAGACAGCGCAGGCTTGCCAGCGAAGCATTGGCAAATGCAAATGAAAAGCTCCTGCGTCAGCGCTATCTGAGCACGTGGAGGAGTTTCCTCGCACGCCGCCGCCTGGAGACCGAAAAGGCATCCCAGCTCTCCAAACAGAACGAAGAGCGGCAGGCGTACCGCTGTTACCTGCAGTGGCGCCTTGCTGATGCCCTTGCACAGGAGAAGAGGCAAAGCGACGCAGCTTCCAAGGCAACCCGCTGTGAGATGGAAGAGCTCCGTGGGCAGATTGACGTCTTCAAGGAGCAGCTAGCGGCGGAGCGGCAGCGGAACGCGGAAATGGAGGAGCGCCTCAAGGAGGCGTTTCTTCGCGGTGTGAGCGCAGTTAACCGGGAAGCTGTTCAGGCTTTGCGGGGTGAACCTGCCGAGAACGACGTCGCGGCTATCGAAGACATCCTCAGCAAGCACGGTGGCTCGCGTCGCGCGTCTAACGTGTCCCCGCTCGCGGAGAATAGTGTGAGTGGTCGCTCTTTAGATGGAACACGTCACGGTGCGCAACCACGTCCTCAGGCTTCCCGGACAGGCAGTCTGCAAGGAGTGTGCCCCGTTCACCATGTGGATGCTGAAAGCAACTTTTATCACCGCTGCTACGCCCCAGCCGTCTGCGACTACGGGCCCGCTGGTGGCGCCAGCACAGGTGAGCCCCGACGCACACCGTTTGTGGTGCACGGCAACCTGGATGCGGCAGCAACATACCGAGCCACCCCACCTATTCGGAGCGAATCGAGCAGCAAGCCAAAACCGGCGCGGTTCCGCTTTTAAAAGCAAGTGCCAATGCCAGGCCTTTTGATCCCAGCCAGAGAGGGAAAGAAGAGACTTCATCATTGCGAGCGCTCAGTACTCAGTAGTTTTGCTGGTATGTGGCGTCGCGGTGAAAAGGCTAAGAATTCCGTGGAGACGTTCATTCGCGGGAAGGTTTATTCGTTGGTGAATGTGTGTGAGCGGTTGCGTGGCCGTTTCTGCAATTACTTCGCTTTTATACGATTTCTTTGTACAACGCATAGACTTTTTGAGAATTATTTTCACAGGGCATCTGCTCTGCTCAGATTTCAGCGCGCGGCGACTGACTCGGCAGAGCGTTTCTTTCACTTTCACTGTATTTGATCTCACTGTACCATCTTCTTCTGCAACTTACACGTTGAAGGCCAATTTGATGGGTAAGGAAATGGAGGGGAGGAAGGCGACACGCCCACTTCTCTCGGTAGACAAGGGCTTCGTCACTTGACAGAAAGGAATCGGACTTTATCACAGAGATGGTGCATATCCACTCTTGAGATACTCCTTGTGGTGGGGGATAACCATTAACACGTTTGTGTTCGAAAAAATAGGAAATGCTCTCCCTGAACAAATACTACTCCTTTCTGTGCGCGTAATCCGGTCGTTAATTCAGCAAGCCTTAAGACTTTACATGCTTTGCTACGTGTGTGTGGCACTGTTATTGGATGAGTCACAAAGCGCACAAGGATGAGTCGCCCATTGAATTCCTTCGCAATACTGCGAATTCTAGACGCGTTAAATATTCGGCGACAAGCTGCACTCCTCGGGCTCCCCTACGAGGCGACAAACGAAACGGCTAGCTCAGCGCCGCGGATGCCCCAAAATGCACAGCGCACTCTTTCGTACACGCGGCAACTTACGGGACCGACGAGCGCGGAGAAGGAATGCAATGACCTTGTTGAAATGGCCATAGCAGGCGCCGTAGAGCTACACTCGGTGAAAAGCAACCAAGGTAGCAGCACGGAGGATTCGACGCGTGCGCTGCAACCGAGGCCAACCCATGATGAGCACGCTGGTGTCAGCTTAATTCCCGCCAACGCTGGATCGCCCCCGAGCAGCGAAGGAAGGCGCACCGTAGGGAACGTTCCCACGCCACGTGCGGAGGTTGGATCCACATTAGAGGGACGAAGGCTCCAAGGACTTACCTTTGACGGCCTCCGCTTTACCGGGAGCTTTAACCGTAGCGATTTGAGTGAGTGCTTTTTTCGGAAGAGCTACGTCGCACACAGCACGTTTAATCTCGCGCGCCTCAACCGAGCGGATTTCAGCGGTGCTCAGTTGCATTCATGCACGTTCATGAGTGCTGAGGCGCGGCATGTGGTGGGAGTCAACGCCCGCTTTTCGCATTGCCACTTTCGTCAGTGCGATTTGCGTAACTGGGATGTGCGCGGCGCTACTTTTTTCCAGTGCAGCTTTACGCTGTCTGACTTGTCAGGGTGGGCCTACGATGGGCAGACGACCTTGATTGAGCCCGTGGATTGGTCGCGGTGCCGCCGGCTCGCGTGGCACGTGCGCTCAGACCTCCCTGTGGGTGATTGCCGGGTGGTGGGGAAAGGGGTAGAGTACGCCCTTTCTCTTCCACCGGCAACAAAGCCTGGTCGTCGGTCGCACCGCAAAAAGCGGTGACTTGCTGTTGACTCTTCACAGATCTGTCCAAAAGAAACAAACGCCTCAGTGAATATTGGAACAAAAATGTAAGAGAAATTGCTGATTCGCCGTGATGCATGTGACGGAATCCGGAGGCTGCACCAAAAGACCGAGAGAAAGAGAAAACAAAAGTTAGCTTTCAAACCTGTGCATTCACGTTTTGTTTTCTTGGGCTTTGAGATTTTTTTTTCTTCTATCTTGGCAACGCAGTCACATTTTCTTGAAACACACGTCATTTCTTCCTTTCCTTCTCCTTCTCATCTGCCTTTGACACTTTAGCCCCTCTTCAAAAGGAAAAGGCACCCCATAAAAGCAGCCAAGAGTATGGTCAGGAGCTGTACCGCTGCTCTTGTAAGCACATAGCTTTCCCACTTACTTTACTTTTATAAAATATTCATGCGAACACTGTGCTGCTGCAATGGTGATGAAGACAGCACTCAATCGATGAACCACGCATGCTTGTACTACGGTTGTTTACCGAAACTTGCTCCGTTGAATAGATCTACTGATGCGCTACCGCGAGCTCTGGGGTCTTCTGTGCCGAATACATTGACTTCTCCTGAGCTGCCGCGAGAATACAGCCATCCCCGTCGTCTCCCTGCAAAACCACCAGGCACCGTACGCGTTGTGATTATCAGCGACACACATGAGCGACACCGGGAAATGCACGTCCCCCCTGGCGACCTCTTGGTGCACGGCGGAGATATCCAGGAGGGCATCGCCTTTTGGCGCGCGCGCGACAAGAATTTGAAGGACTTCTTTAGCTGGTTCAACGATCCCATTCTCCATCCCCACCCCGCCAAAGTCGTTATTGGTGGCAACCACGATAGCTTGCTAGCGAAAATGAAGCGGGAGAGCGTTCGTGCGATGGCCGCTCCCGCATTGTACCTCGAGGAGGAAAGTGCCGTGCTGGAGCCCATCGGTCTGCGCATTTTTGGTTCACCAAGATCTACAGCGAATTCACGATTAAGCCCGAACGAGTGCTGGCAGTCTCCTGCCGCGTGGAAACCATTTCGCACGGTGTCCCTGACAGCGAGAGAGGCCAGTATGGATTCTCGACGACACCAGGCGGAGGAGGAGGAGGACAACCTTCTGCCAGTTGGGTCTCAGACGCCATTGCTGGTGTCACCGTCCCCCATGTGCAGAGAAAACGAAGCGAGACAGAACGATCCTACTTCTGCGCATGCGTTGACTCCGTACTCGACGTCACAAGAGAACTCTGGCGGAAAAGCAGGCGGGTCCTCTTATTCCCTGCGTCTCGAAGGCGATGTCGCCCTCGGACCTGTTGACATCCTCCTCACCCATCAAACACCTGAGTACCCGGAGAAAAGGTCACCCTTGAAAACACAACCCATTATGGCGTATCTGAACGCCGTCAGTCCACGGCGGATTCAACTCGGCGGCCACTTGCATGGCTCGCACGGGTTCCACAAGCTTCCCGTGCCGCCCAAGGTTGCAGGAGCTTACGGCTACGTGGTGGAAGCTGCGTCGGGAGAGTCCACTGTGGAGCCTCTACCATTTTTTCCGTGCATCAATGCGTCCATGATGATTGGATCTTTCGTCAACAGCCGGTTGCTACCAGCATCCGTCGTTGACATTGAAATCTGATTGTCTGAACGAGGTGTCCACGTTCTGCGATTTTTTATCATCCGCTCGTGTGCCTTAAATATATCCGGCCAAATGGAAGGCATCGCCACAGAAGTGTTGGCTTTCTTTCTTTCCTCTGTTTCTTCTCACATTGAGAAACGGGAGAGCGACGCCTCTTGGTATCCGGATCGTGCTTCCAACAGGCTTATCTCAAACCGACGAAACGCTCCTGGTGAGGTGAATGAAACATGTTACTGTTACTTACTTCTTCCCTTTACCTTTCCGTGGGCTAGGCTCTGGAATCTTCAATGTGCCCAGAGGAAGGGAGAGAGAGGGAGAGAACTGTAATATGATCACTTCTTTTCTCTTCTTTCTCCCGCGGTCATCACCTTCACGTGATGGCCTATAACATTAGATGCGGTGAAAGCAAACGAGTTACGAAGAACGAGAAAGGCCTCGCCATTTGCCACCCGGTGAAGGTTCCGAAGGCTATCGTCTCATGGCGCACCCGAAGAACCATAGCTGTGACAACGCAAAGAAAAAGAGGAAGAGGAAGAGGAAGAGGCATGAAATGTAACTATTCCCTAGTGTTTGATGATACATTTATTTGGTTGATACTTCAATAAGTACGCAATCTTTTATCGACCCAAGTCCATGATGCGTAGCCACTGAGCGCTAATGACTTTGCTTCTTTCTTTGATCCCTTCGACTACAACATCACTTATCTGCACTTACTCCCTCTCTCTTGTTTTTTCTTCTCTTTTTCCCTTCAACTGCGCAGATCTTCTTTGTTTTCGATATATTCATCTCAAAGCTCTTAATTATTTATTAACTATCCTAACACTGAAGCCAGTAGGACATATCCCATAAGTTTATTTTCTCAGACAGTTTGCGTACCGTGAACGGTTCTCCCTTCGGTTTTTTCTGTTTGTTCATCTGTTGTGTCTGATTCTGTTGGTGTTTGGAATAAAAGCATTTTTTTCTTTCTTACATCCACACACACAAAAAAAAAAAAAAAAAGAGTAAAAGACACGAATACACTCGTGTTTTCAAAAGTTGTTT
This sequence comes from Herpetomonas samuelpessoai, assembly GCA_030849835.1. Classification (NCBI taxonomy): domain Eukaryota; phylum Euglenozoa; class Kinetoplastea; order Trypanosomatida; family Trypanosomatidae; genus Herpetomonas; species Herpetomonas samuelpessoai. Next base: position 57,032 of record JASAOC010002102.1, on the reverse strand, counting down.
TCTCTCTTTTACACTACTCTCTCACTCACATCTCTCAGCGCATTTCTTCATTTCAAGCTCCATGTACCGCTTTCGCATTGCTCCCCGCATGGCGTCCGCCGCCGTGATGGCCACCGCTCTCCGTTGGGTGACCATCACTCCCGTGCCTATGCCTGCCCTGTCTCCCACGATGGAGAAGGGTAAGATTACGGAATGGTGCAAGAAGCCCGGTGACTCCATCAACCCTGGTGACACCTTCTGCAAGGTGGAAACCGACAAGGCCGTTGTGTCCTACGATAATGCGACGGAGGAAGGCTTCCTCGCCCGCATCATCATTGACGCTGGCGGCGAGACCGTCGTCGGTGACACCGTCTGCCTCCTCGTTGAGGAAAAGGCGGATGTGGACTCCGCCGAGGTGAAGAACTGGAAACCTGAGGGTGGCGCTGCTGAGGAGCCCGCCGCACCAGCTGCCCCTGCCGCTGCTGCCTCCGCCGCCACTCCGGCCCCCGCCGCCCCCGCTGCCGCCGCGCCGTCTGGTGACCGCGTCGTTGCCTCCCCGTACGCGCGCAAGATCGCCAAGGAGAACAACGTCAGTCTCAACGGCATCAAGGGCACCGGCGGTGGTGTGGGCCGCATCACGTCGAAGGATGTGCAGGCCGCCATCGCCAGCGGTACCGCTGCGGCCCCTGGCGCAACCGCCGCCGCCGCGGCCCCTGCTGCGGCCGCTGCTCCCAAGGCTGCCGCGGCCGCCCCGAAGAAGGCCGCTGCCGCTGCGGGTGGCAAGGCTGCTCCGGCCAAGGGCACCCCGCCTGCCAACCCCAACTACACGGACATCCCCGTCACCAACATGCGCTCCGTTATCGCCAAGCGTCTGCACCAGTCCAAGAATGTAGACATCCCGCACTACTACCTCTTTGATGAGTGCCGCGCCGACAACATGATTGCGCTGATCAACCAACTCAACGCCAAGGGTGGGGGTGACTACAAGATCACGATCAACGACTACATCATCAAGGCCGTCGCTCGCGCCAACACGCTGGTGCCTGAGGTGAACTCCTCTTGGCAGGGTGACTTCATCCGTCAGTACAACACGGTCGACGTGTCCGTTGCCGTGGCGACCGAGACTGGCCTCATCACTCCCATCATCTTCAACGCGCAGGCCAAGGGCCTTGTGCAGATCTCTAAGGAGATGAAGGCACTGGCCAAGAAGGCGCGCGAGAATACGCTGCAGCCCAGCGAGTTCCAGGGTGGCACGTGCTCCGTGTCCAACCTGGGTGCCACGGGCATCCCCGGCTTCACGGCGATCATTAACCCTCCGCAGGCGGTGATCCTTGCCATTGGTTCCTCGAAGCCGAAGCCGCAGATGATCAAGAACGAGGAGACGGGCGAGTTTGAGATGACCGGTAAGGTTGAGATGGTTGTCAACTTCACCGCTTCCTTTGACCACCGCGTGGTGGACGGCGCGCTCGGTGCCAAGTGGTTCCAGGGCTTCCACGACGCTATCGAGAACCCCCTTTCTCTGCTCCTTTAAGTCGAGCCGCACGCCCAGCTAGCTCAAAGTGCGCGGAAGAGATGGAATACCAGGATCGAAAAGGGAAAGAGTGAGCGAACAAGGGAATCGTCTGATTTCTCGCTCTTCAGAAGCCGAGTTTAAGGACGCAGACGCGCGTGTGAATAACGAGAAAGAGTGGCAGTCGTTTGCCTTCACTCTGCCTGTACCTTCCCTCCTTATTCATGACGATCGTTTGACCCTATCACCGTGATGAGCTCTTCTTTGCATTTTGTGGTCTCTGTGTCCTTCTACTTCCCTGGTCATATGGTTCGTTAACGTCTTTTTACCTTTACCTTTCTATTCGAGCCTACATAATTTGTCGAAGGTTGTCTTCTCGTTTTGTCTCGCTTCAAGGGTTCTCGAGACTGCCACGGGTGAACGCAGCCGTGCAACCTGTGAGAGGGGTCCTGCTTCGATGGAAGCACGCCTCTTTCAGGGGGGGGGGGGAGTTCGCTTTCTCTTCTTTTTTTTCTTTTGCATCATGTCAAAGCCACCTTCTGTTCGAATGAAGGGGGAAGAAAAAAAGAACGTCACTCCGCAAGCATCGGTAGCGACAGATGTAACAGTCAAAGTTTACTTTGCGGGAGAACTCTGAAAGGCTTAGGCTTTTGTCACCAAGGGAAGACACCTGCACACACACGGTGTCATCTGTGAGTAGCGGGCTCTCCATCACGAATTAGAGATCCGCATTTTTGTTTTTGTGTTCCCCTTTTTGTCATTTTGTTTTGTTAACGGCATCCGCGAAGTTCTTCCTTCCGCAAGTCCTCTTTACCTATCCTGGTGCACTTCAAAAGATATCTTTTCTTTTTTCATGTTTTTCTTTCCTTTTTTTTTGTTTTTCATTGCTGTGGTTGCTTTTCGTGATTTCCAGCTTGCTCTTCCACGTCCAATCCACGATTGATTCTTTTCGAGGTCATTAAGGCTGGTGATGGCAACGTATTTGCCTTCCTTTTTTCACACACACAAAAAGGGAAAACAGTAGGAATTTATTCAGAGCGAGACTTTAGTATCGCTTTGGTTTGTTGGTTCTTTTTTTTTTTTTTTTTAAACCTGTTTCTTCACTAATATTACTCTTACCGTTTGTTCTCTGTCTTCTTCCCCTTTCTGTTCACTTTCGCCGATCTCATGCATACCATGAAGCTACCACAAAAAGAGGATAATGCTCTAAAATAGAATAGTAGAACTGTGCAACTGGGAAATAAAAGTGCAACTTGTGGTCGGGGTCTATCCTGCGAAACAGTCAGCATCCGTTTCCGGGAACTCTCTGACTCACGACCCCGTCTGGAAGGAGTTGAGCAGTGCGGCAGCGCCATAGGATGGCGACCTTTTCACTCGTACTGGAGTAGCGCTCTGGCGTTTGCTGGAGAGGACATTCAATTGAACGAGGACTTGAAAGGTGTTCCCAGAGAAAGGCACCCCGTTGTTGCATGGTTGGTCCACGTGGATCGCATTGGCTCTCTCTCTTTCTCTCAGACACAGCTGCTCTCACGCTGGAAACCACCTATGCAAATCACCTTTGTTCATTCTACTTCCTTACATCCACATACGCACTCGAAACTGCCAAAACACGAAGTACTGATTCTAGGTCTCATCTCGAACTGCGTGCTCGTATACACATACACCCGGTGGGAAAGAGAAGGAGCAACATAATTTCACTGCGAACGCCACTACCGCAATGTCTTCGAAAGGGAAGCAAATGTCCATTATCATTGCTGGGGCGACCGGCAGTACGGGGCGCAACCTGGTGTCGCGTTTGGTGTCCCACCCGGACGTCTCGCGGGTCGTGGCGCTCGCGCGGCATCCCATTCCGGTCAACCGGTGGACCTCTGTTTTTCCTCACCTGCACTCTGGCGACGCGCTTCGGTACCTTTCCGTTGTTCCTCTCGACTGGGTGAAGGTGTTGGCGGATTCGGCCAACATTCCCTCGTCGTATGTGAGCGACGGGGTATGGCGGCAGGAAGAAGAGGAGGTGGAGCGTTTGCGCTTTTTGAATCACATGACCCACTCCTCGGGGCTTGGCACCGCGGGTTCAGGAAAGACGCATGGCAGCGCGGCCGCCCATAGGAAAAGATTCCTCAGCGGCGGCATATCATTGAACGGGAACGGATCATTCCACACCGCAGGGGGTGAACTACACGGCGCGTCCTCGTCCTCCTCGTCTGGGCTGTGGTCGTCGGTGAGCACCGTTGATTCCGCTGTCGGCGTACGGCCGATGGGATATGTCAAGTTCACACCTCGTGGCAGCATCACAGGCCGCAGCGAGAAGGGTGGGGACAGCCTCTCCACCTTCTCCGATGCGGAAAAACTCCAGGACAGCCAGGCGTTCCTCCAGCAGCTCCTGCACAACAACTTTTATAACTCGGTGTTTTCTGGGCACACAGTCGCTATCAACTGTCTTGGCACTTCGCACATGCTCTCTACAGGAAGTGTGTTGCTCGTGGATTATGAGCTATCCGTTGCTTTCGCAAAGATGATCCGTCTCTTCAATTGCATGGCGCACGCGGACCCCACAGAAGACGAAGAGCGCTTGCTTGTGGAGGCCAACTCGCGCGAGCTGGATAGTGTATTGTGGGGTGAGATTTACTCTGCATGCTATGGAAAGAAGCCTGAGGCGAGCACCCAAGTCGCCTCACCTGGCGCACCACTCTCTGACCAGGAACGCAAGGCCATCTTCCCTTCCACGGATGAGAGCGGCATGACCAGCAGCAGCGCGACGCCCCCTTGGCCTAGCGTGGATGCAGGGGAGAGTAAATCAGAGATGCGGCGTATGAACCGCGGCAATATGGCGACGCTAAAGCACTACTCGCAGGTGAGCGTGCGTGGCGCCAACGCTGCCAGCCCAATCCCATACTTGAGGGCACACGGGCTGCGCGATCGTGACTTGCTGAAAATATTCAATCGCCGCACAAGGACTTTTACTTCCCCTGGCATTCTCCACTCTCTCTTCCTGACCACGCCAACCACGCACACCGTGACGATGCACGGCCCCGATCAGGCTGCAGTTGCCGGCACCGCAATGCCTGGATCGTTCTCGGATGATGGCCTGACGGCAACGGCCGGGTCGGTGCGGTTTGGGGCCTCCCCCATGCGAGTCATGAAGGAGCGAGCACGGCGTCGTGAGGAGGTGGCGGCGACGCGGGCCGCGGAACGGGGCACGGCTGAGAACCGCAGCAGCGTGCTGGCTCAGCTGTGGTGCGTTTGCAAACATGTTTGGAATGGAAAGGCTCGCGAATCCGATACATCTATGAACACCGTGGAAGAAGCCAATCGTCATCACCATTACGAAATGGGTGCAGCCGACGCCGCTGCGGTCAAGGAGGCCCTAGATCGAAGCCCAGAGGCGGTGGCGCGTCGCCGTGCCCAGCTACTGCTCCGCCGCGATGTGGTGAAGATTTGGGAGAACGCCAGCGTCACCATTTGGCGTCCGGGTGTGTTTGCTCGTCCAAAGCCACGCTTTTTCGAGTGGGTCTTCAGCCTGTTCGAGCGCCCCATCGATGTCCGCATCTTTGCGGAATGCATCGTTGACGACATCATGGAGTCCATCTACAAGGACAGCGGATTTGGACACGTTGGCTCGGTGAAGATTATCAATGGGAAGAGTGTGGCTCGCCGGACCACCATGAAAGCCATCGAGGACGGCCTCAACGCAGAGGACACTAAAGTTCGGAAGTTCCGTTAAACGCACTTTGGAGAGTTTTTGCTGTGCAGGGATTGTTACTGTTTTCATTTTGCAGCTCATCCTTCCCGCCCATGATTCTATACGACTTTCCAGCTCACCACGCTTTGATTATTATCGCGCTATGGCAACGTCGTCTCCTGACGATCGAGCTCCGTTTGCTGTACAACATTGTTCCCAATGAGACAAGATCTGCGAACCAAAGGAAGAAACCTCCACCGCTGGGATGCCTGGGTGCACTGTAAAACAAAATAAACAAAACAGAACAGCAGTGACACTACCAATGAGGCTATTGAAACGTGTGGCTGTGCTGACACATCACAACGTCCTCTTTTTTTTTTGTGTGTGACACGGAACGATCCAACGTTTCCTCATTCGTTTTCCCCCTTCCTTGATGTGTGGCGTTTTTCAATGTTTATTCATCACAAAGGTGACACACAGCGACGCTTGCTTCTTTGTGGTTGTCGTTGTGGGAGACGCTTGTTCTGTATCGCTGATCTTCTTCCTACTCGCACTGATCGATGCCCGAAATGACCACGGCGGAAGGGTCTCCAGATATGGGCCGAAAGAGGGAGCGACCAGTGGAGCCTCGGAGCGAATCTGCAGACCCCGAAACGTACGAGCAGGCACACGTGCACAACGTGTACGACGCGATTGCACCGCATTTCTCTGCCACGCGCTTCAAGGCGTGGCCACGCATTCGCGATTTCTTGGAAACACTGCCGCAGTTCGCCCTTGTGGCTGACGTTGGGTGTGGGAACGGCAAGTATTTTGCAAGCGCACAGCGTTTTGTCACGAGTCCTGAGCGCACAGCGGCGGATGGGACGCTGTCAGAGGAAAAAGACACCGCGCCAGAGACGGTCCCAGGGAGGCGATACCTTCTGGGGTTGGACATCAACCTCCCCCTTCTCAAGCTCACACAGCGGACTGTCGCGGATCCCAACTTTGACCCTGGCACGGCTGCACTCACAACGAGTGAGCAGTGCACTGGGGCAACTCCTCTCTCTGCATCCACCGTGCTTGCTGGACATCATTCACAGCAGACTCACCCAGGGCGTGTGGGCAAGCGCAGAAACACACGCGCCGCGTCAGAGCAAGAGCGAGAGCGGCAAGAGGCGGAGATGCCGCGAACGGATGTCGTGCAGTGTGACGCCCGGCGTTGCCCACTGCGACCTGGAGCGTTTGACGCCGCCATCAGCATCGCCGTCATTCATCACTACGCCACGCACGAGCGGAGAGAGGAAGCGGTCCGCGCACTCCTGCGCTTGGTGAAGGCGGATGGCGGTCGTGTGCTCATCTACGTATGGGCATTCGAGGGGAACGCAGAGCGGCCAAAGTTTCAGCAGGCCCTGAATAAGGAAACCGGCGATATGCTCGTGCGGTGGGAGATGAATGCCAAATTTGATCAAGATAAGCGAACCTTCCAGAGATACTACCACTTATTCCGCAAAGGTGAGCTCGATGAGCTATGTGCCTCTGCTGCGGCAGCCTTAGGTATCGCTGTGACGGTTCGCGAGTCTTATTTCGACAAGGAGAATTGGTGCATTCACCTTGAACGCAGGCTCCATTGAATTCCCCGCATCTTTTGTGTGACAGAGCTGTCACTCAGAGGTCAGCCGCTTAAAAGGAGTCAAACGAGCAAAAAATAAATAATAATTAATAATAACCGTAAATGACAAAGAGGTGAATTGTACGGAGGAGCTACTCGTCCGATTCATCGGAAAACGATGAGGTAGAAAAAGGCGTAAAGGTGTTGCAATGCAGACCCCCTCTTCACTTCTGTGCTCGAATGGCAAGTTACTGTCCAACTGCCATCGGCAATGCCAAATGCTTTCGTGCACGTTGTTGGCTACCCCCTTTTTTCCCCCACACTTTGGCATCTATTCCACCCACAAGTTCATCTAGGATTGATCGTCATCGTTGGATAGATATTTTGGTCGTGGTCGCGTTCTGTGTGTGAACTCTGCCGATTCCGACGCCTTCTCATTCGTCCTGTGTGAATCTGACGGTTGGTTGCCTCTACCAGCTGGTCATCAAAACGCTTCCCTTTCGGACAGCGTCAGCTGCTCTCATTCGAGAATCTGGATGACTGGACACAACAATTCGTTCAGCCTCTCTGAGGAGTGGGTGCGGAGGACGGGAGAAGCGATCGCTGCACGGAATGGTGTTATCTTAAAGGACTGCATTTCCCGCGCAGAGGCAGGGGAGGCTCTGACTTTCACCGCGGATACTCCGCAAACCATCGCAAGGGCAGCAGACACTATCACGACGACGCTCATGTCAGCAGCCGATTTATGCGCTAGGAAGCATCCGTGGCCGGTGAATCCTCGCGCGAATCGGCAGGATATCGAAAGAAAAGACGCAGAGGAGCGCGAACAGTGTGTCCGTACAGCGGCGCGCGTGGCACTGACAGGTGCACTCGTTGCATATCAGCGCAAGCACAAAAAAGTGATTCAGCAGGCAAGCGTCTCCTCACCAACCTCCACAAACGTGTCCAGTGCGGGGGCGGAGGCCGCGCCGATTGACGTGGACTCGACTGATGCCGAAGCTTTGGAAAGCCACGCAGCTGTCTTGCGCCGTAGCTGTCAAGATACGCTGCTCAAGGGATTGTTGTTTGCCTTTGAGGCTTTTGTGTCCATGCACGCCATGAACCGCGACCACTACCCTCCTCGTACAGGAAACAAAACCGCTGGCACGGTCGGCTGGGACACTCTTGTGCTGCTGCACTTTGTTCACCACATTCCACAGATTGCACGCGATGCGAGCGGTGCCGTGATTGACGAGGCCACCGGTGAGCTCGTTCGCAGCTGGCGCAAGCTGCTGGTTGCGCTGCAGGCCGTAGACGCCAACGAGGCCGCCGAGCATTCCCGTCGGCGTGGCGCGCTTTCACTGGTAAACGGCCTCCTCATCATTATGTTCCAGCGGTACAACACGCATCAATGCACCGTGTTCCTCAGCGCTGTCGAGCATGCCGAGTCTGTTGCACAGCGCCTCGGTGACAGCAGCAAGTCCATCTTGCAGCCCTCGCAGCACATGGTGTCTGAGGTCGTGACGTACCACTATTACAAGGGGCGCATGCACTTGTACGAGCGGCGCTACGCAGAAGCCCACGCCGCGCTGCAGGAGGCCTACCATTTGCTCCCTCCACCGAATAAAGAGGGTACCACAGCACCGACGGGGGCGGCTGCGGCGGGTGCATTGGCGCAGCAGCACAATAAACAACGCGTACGCTTTTTCCTCATGGTGGCTGGACTGCTCAGCGGCCGTCGCACCCCACAACCCATCCTCGATGCCGACCCCATCGTCGCTGACCTGTTCGCACCGCTTGTGTCGGCCGTCGAGGCGGGCAACCCCGTCGCCTTGAGCGCGGCCCTGGAAGTACACGGCGCGGTGTGGCGCCGCCGTGGTGTCTACCTCCTTCTGCAACAACAAGCAAAGCTTCTTTGCTATCTTATGCTGATCGCCCGCACCCATGCTGCCATTGGCGCCATGCCAGGCAAGGACAACAGCCGCATCACCTTGGCAAACATGATTGCGGCATACCAGGCGTGCGTCGCGGATGCTGCGGGACAAGCCGAACATGTCCAGAGTGCCGCTACGATGGAAGTGGACGACAGCGGTGAGGAGTCAAGGAAGACAAAGCGGCACGGGAAGGAGGGGTCCAAGAAACGCCCAAGGGAGCTCGAAGCCGTTGCGGAGGTGGTGGCGGAGGCGGAAACAGTCGCCATGGATGATGACCGCATGGCCTTGTGGGTGGTGAAGCTGATCGCCAAAGGTTACCTGCGAGGGTATCTCTCGCACGAACACAAGACTCTCGTGCTGTCCAAAAAAGACCCATTCCCTTTGCTGACACAAGCACCGGCACCCACGGCGTAGGGTATCGTGATTGTGTTGGTCTTTGCATAATGCCCTTTACAGCTTCTTGCGTATGGGCGAACAGCTGATCTTGCAGGATCCCAACAAGATCAGGGGTCGCGGAGAGGCTACCATTTCTCCTCACAACAGAAACATGAATACCCAGCTCGGCCTTTCCCTCCCCCGTTTCTTTTTTTGGCGAAGCACAGCCTCCCGCCATTGGGAGGAGTGCACGAACATCCTTCGGCCAGTCCTACTACCCTCTTTTGTCCTTCTCTCTGGTGCGGGCCTTGTCACACGTAATCGTAAATTCCATCAGCCAAACAAAAGTCATGTGAAGGAAACTGCCAAAATGGACTCCTGTGACACACACACAAAAAAAAAAAGAAAAGAAAAAGATGGATTTGATGGGCCTCATGCAAGGACAACCTGGAACTTAGCGCAGGGATCTCTCACACATGTCGACATCGCGCATGTGAGAGTGACCCGTATGAACGGTGCTTTGAGTTTTCTTGTGACTTTGTGTTGAGCTCAAACGAAGTTGCAATATCATGTGCCAACGAATATGCATTGTTGTGCCCATCTTTAATGTCATTTCTCCGCACTCCTTCATCTCAAAACGTTTCTTTATTTGGGATAGTAGATCGCTACCGATTCTTTTGTACTTTTGCCGTTATCCTGTTTGGTCAACACGTTCACTTTTTTTTTTCTTCTTCAAGGCGATCCCTCATCACCTTTCCCTTGGTTGAATTGTTATACACTTCTCTCTCTTTTTTCTTTTTTCGCTTCACTTTTACTACCATTTTTGCCATATTTCTTTTAGTTTTGTTCCTCACTTGTTTCCACCACCAAGTTGAGTTCTGTACTTTTTTTTTTTTTCTTGAAGCCAACTCAGGGTAGACCCCTCCTGGTGTTCTTCTTACAGCGGTGCGGGTATTGACAGCACACACACACACATCGGAGGAGAGCACACACATACCAAATCAGTACTCAGAAAACGTTGGATAGGGAGGCATTTCCCTTTTTTTTTTTCTCACTCCAATTCCTCCACCCTCATCTTTTTTTTTTTTTTTGGCGTGAAAAACAATCGACTCCTCCTTTTGTCCTCCGTGTGCCATTGCAATTGGCTGTCGTCACGATTCGTGCTCTGCCGTTTATTTTCCTCTCTCGTAAGAAGCCGATTTGTTATTTTGTGTTGCATTTGCTTGTTATCATTTCATTTCTCCGCTCTTTCTTTTTCTTTGTTCGTTTGCAGCTCTCTCGTCTTCCCTGCTTTCTGTATCATAGTTCCATTGAGTTACTCCTAAAAAAAAAGCACAACAAGCAATCATCTCTGCCGACTCCCTCTTGTGTGACTGCTCTGTACTTTCTTCCCGTTTTGTTTATTTTGTCCATTTCGATCATTTCGTTCCGTTTCGTGTCTTCAAAAGCATATAGTTTACCTCCACTTCCACTTTGTGGATTTCCACGTGATTCCTTTTTCCAACCCGTTGGCCTTTTGCAACTTATCTCGTCGCATTTTTGTTTTTCAGGTGATTTATCGCGAATATAAAAGTAGACGTTCCTTTGCACCGTTGCTGTCATTTCAGATTTTTTTTTTGTTTCCCACTGTTTTCCGTCGTCCCCGCGATAGAACGGACGACTCTTTTTCTTCCTCCCGTTCTTCTTTGCTCGCTGATCTACCGAATTATCGTAGAGTTTTTTTTTTGTCGTCGTACAACAAGCATCACTGATAAAGAGACATATCTACTCTTTTTTACGGAGCATTCTTCACTGTGCCTCTACACCTTCATAGTCGAAAGGCACTCACCTAGCTTTGTCTTCAAGGTAACGAATACCGCACACCGTCTAACTCACACGTTCTCTCTTTCGGGCGGTCCTGGCAGCGCGAGCACCTGCGCTTGTCAGCGTCGAACCGGAAAGAAGAGGGGAGCGTATCAGTCATTTCATTCGATACATTTATGATGGAAAGCACAGCAGCGAATCTGGCCGATGGAGGGCGGAGCGGGAGCACTGCCGTCCTAGTCAGAGAGCTCGTCGAGGTCTTTAACGCATGCGCCACCGCTCTCACCCTGGACGCAGGCAGCGAGGCACCCATTCGTGAGCTGAACGAACGCCTTGCCGCGGTCTTCCCTTTCACCTGCAGAGCAACGCCGTCGCGCCCGGCGACCACACCCAATCGTAGCGCCTACTCCACACCTCCTGCTCTGAGCAATCCGTTTGCAAGTAGTGGCAATATCAGCGGCGGTGCAAGACAGAGTGGAGGCCTGTCCACACCACCTGGAAGTGCCATCTTCACTGAGGACGACTGCATCGTGCGGCTCACGTCACTGTCCCGTGTCTCGTCCAGTGAGCGTGTGTCAGGACTGGGGGATGGTCTCGGAGTTCGCTCCGGGGCTACCCCTCCCCCTCGGCGGACGCCACCTCCAGCCCTACAGACCACCTTGACGCCCGCTTCCTCTACAAACAACGCAGGCACAGCGCCAAAGTCTGGCGGCGGCAAGTCGAAGGCCATCATCGTGGTGAAGCGCCCACCAAAGAAAGGCAAGGTACCTGCCCTCAACGAGGAAGCAACATCGAGCCGTAGCGGTGCGCGCTCGCCCAACGCGTCCGGGGTCGACCCAGAGGAGGAGGTGGCGCTCAAGGAGGCTATCCCTGCGATGATTACCATTCTCGAAGCATTCAACACCTTTTTGCGGGAGGCCGCTCGCTTTGTCGCGACCTCGTCGGAGCGTGCCGTGAACCGAATGTTTGACGACGATGACTCGACAGACTCTGGCCAAGACGACACCATGGACTCCTCCGTGATACTTTCTCACCCCGCACGCCCGTACGTCAACTTGAGCAGTAGCACAGTTGGTATCACGGCCACCGCTAGTGAATCCCACCGCCGCAGGTCGAGCAGCGTGGGCGGTCGAGGAGATTCCTTGCCCTCTCCGTCCGTTCAGCGGGGCCTCGGACTGGGGGTGGACGGGAGTGAGAGCGATCACCACGCACACTCCTCCCGGGATGTGCCTGGGTTTCTCTCCAGCTCAGAGAGCGCCATGTGGCAGAGTGTCGTGGCCGTGTCCGTTATCGGTTCGCAGTTTATTCGCACCCATGCCTTTTGCAGCAGCAGCAGTAGCGAGTCCAACCGTGCCACAGAAGCAGCGGCACGGCGTGAGAGCCATCGTAGCCGGAGTGCGTCAGTCTCTGGGAATGCCGGGGCAAGTTCCCGTGAGCTGCCGAGCTCCTTTGCCCAGCCGCCCCCACCCCCACCTGCAGCTCGACTGTCCCCTTCGGTCGCCTCACTTCGCAAGGCCGTGAGCAACTACGTCCGCGATCGCATTCTGGAAGGCGTCTATCGTCAGCCCAACCCACAAACAACTACCACCCAGCACAACCAGTACGACCGCCACCCACCATTCCAGCAGCAGCGACAGCAACCGGGCTTCTCACCAGCTGGACACGGCGACAAAGAAGGAGACCGCACCACTGAGGAAGACCGAACGATTGACCGTGTGATGCTGCCATGGTGGATGTGGGCCATGCATTCCTTTGGCATTGTTGACGATCCCATCTTTCTCGCCCAGAGTGCGCGTGGCGAGCAGGACGACCCCCGCGCCACGAGCAACGACCCGCGCGAGCAGAAGGGCATGGGCCTCCTCCTTGCTGCAACAGATTTTCTTGCCACCTGCTACGTCAGGGCGCAACTCCGCGAAGGCGCCGCCTTTGACCTGGCCACGTTTCTTAGCTACGCCGGGGTGGACGCACACCCGGAGGAGCTTCAGGACAGTGCGATGCAACCCGGCGGCGGGGTTGGCGCGTACGACGCCGCCACCTTCACGGCGGTAACTGCCCTCGACTCAGGAGCTTATCTGAATGATTCCCTTTCCATTCCAGAAGGCACAGGTATTTCTCCATCCTTCGCACACTCCTACCGGGAGCGAGGCTCACTCTCGCGTAGCTCGTTGCCAAACCCTGACCGCTCCGCCGTGGCGGGTGGCAACGCAAGCGCTTTCATGAATAGCAGCAGCGGTCGCCTCTCCCCTCACGATGGTGGTCGCAGCCTCAATGCGGGGGTGGGGCGTGCAGCGGTGAATGGAGCAGGTGCATCGCGCTCCATGGCAGAGTCACGTGGTGCCGTGGGCGAGTCTACGGACGCCTATGCCAGCCACGCGGCCCGCTCCACGACGCGTGCGATGCCGAGCGCCGACCTGGATGTGGAGGACTTCCTCGCGGTCATGGGCAATGGCGTGGCGGGAGGGGTATCCCGCCCAAGCTACGCGTCCATGGATCGCGTGCTTCACGACGTGGCGTCGAGTGGAAACTACCGCACCCTCGCCACCAATGGGAGCCCGGCGGAGCCCCAGATGCCCTCCTCCCTCTTTGCCAGCGCAGCCTTGTACGGATCGCAAGCGCAGACAGACAGGCCAGTGGACGTTCAGTCAGAGAGCTCTGCGCTACGGCCGTCGAGGCTGGCTGAGGCGGAGCAGGTGCTTAGCCGCGCCGGCAAGGCGATCCAGTTTGGCGTAAAGCTGGGCGCTTTGTACGCGACGCAAGACATGAACGCACTGCTCTCACTACTGCCAGCTTCCACAGAATCCCCCGTTGCACCCAGCGGCACCTCCGCGCAAGGGGGGTTCGCTCCCAAGGCTGCCCCACCAACGGGCAGCAACAGTAGCAGCACCAATGCAAATGCGTTGCCAGCCGCTGCGGACGCGGCGCCAGTAGTTTCCTTTGCGGATGTGCTCTCTCCCCTGGAGGACGGTTCGCGCGGGCCAACGGTGACCTACGTCCCTCGAGGCCTCATGACACTGCAACCACCCATTCTTTCCCCTTCTACGGGCGCCACCACCCCATCTTTCCGGGCACAAAGCCTCCCGAGCTCGCAGCAGGGCGGCGGAGGGTTCAGCCACGAGCGCCGCTTCGACAGAGGCGTTGGCGTTGGTTTCTACTCTGTTCCGAAGGGAGCTGGCGGGGGCTGGGGCTCCGGCTCTGGGACGGGCACCAACACTGCCTACGACTTGCACAGCCAGCTCCGCTGTGGAGAGCGTCGCAGCCGAATGCTTGACGTGGACGACTACATTTACCATTACTTCTCGTCGTTGCGCTCCCCCTCCGCTTTCGCCGCGGACCCTGAAGTCGCCAGCGAACTTGCCTTCTGCATATCCTTGATGTTGCTGAATCGTGTTGTGACGACTAAGCTAATGACAGCGCCGGAGGTGAACGCTGAGACCGTTGCGGAAATGACCTGTTCCCTGTTTGGGTCTTCGGTGGAGGTGTGGCGCTGCCTTGTGCCAGCGGTGATGGAGACGTGCGTTTGCGCTCTCATGCAGGCCCTTGACCGACAGCAGACAGTGCTCGCCCAGGAGCTTTCTGACTTCCTCGCGGTTCTTGTCGCCGCAGGTGCTACAGGCAACGAAGAACACCCAATAGTCGTGTCAAACCAGGTGAATGGGGAGGTCAGTGACAACAACGGCACAAAGAGCGACCGCACAAACCACCATGAGGACTCTGTGTCAGGGCCCACGGCACCCACCCAGGACAACGCGACGACAACCCTCACCGGAGCTGACGTCTTACCGCAGCCCTTCGACCAGCGTCAGGGTTCTCTCAGCGTATCGGTATCCCGTGGAATGCCTGCAGGGCTTCCTCATCTCCACACCATCTTCCCACGCATGTGGGTGACAAGCTTCACGCAGGCAGCGGACATGGCGAAGCACCTTCTTAGCTGCGGACACGGTTCACCAAAGCCGTTGGAGAGCGCCACCTGGTATCTCGCCGGCATGGCAGACTATCTCGAGCGCGTGCGAGTGCTGCTGCCGCCGCCGCCAAGGGTTAATGATGCTTCCGCGGCCCCGTCGACAAGAGTTCTTCTCGCCGATGTGGGCTCTCCTTCTATCACACACGTTGAGGCTGCCCGCAGCGTCGGAGGCGGCGTCGCTGTGGAGAGCTTTGTCAGGGAAGTGACGACTAACGCGGACAGCTACTTCAAGGTCATTGTCAGCTTCATGGAGGCCCTTGCGGACGTGTTCACACGGGACGTGGTCGAAGATGGTTTGGCGCCGCCCGATGACTTGGGCGACGCGAGTGGCTCGCGGAACAAGTTTGCCAGCATGTACCACAACGTTGCCAGCCGCGCGGGCATGGGTAGCGGTGCGTTTAGTGGGGTCGGAGACGACATGGACGAGGAGGACTACGCGGTCCATCTCATGTCCCACACCAACACCAACAGGGAGGACGTGAATACGAGCGTTGACGGTGTTCCTTTGAATGCGCGCCGCTCGCAGCTCGGTGATGGCAGCGTACCGGCCGTTGACGACGTTGCAGGCTGTGGTGACGGCGCGGAGGGCGACGAAGGCGTCGATGACTCTCTCAAGGACCACTACAAGTGGATGGAGCTGTGTGTACACTACTTTTTGGAGATTTTTGACGTTCTCATGGAGGCCTCGTTGCATCTCAATAAGAAGCCGTTGTTCCTGTACACCCTGGTGGTCGGCTTAACCAGCAGCGGCTCATTGGAGGACAGCTACCCCGAGCGCTCTACCGCGGCACCGAACGCCACCGTCAATACAAGTGCCAGTCATAACACAAATACGAACGGTTCTAGCACGGGCAGGTTTCGTGACAGCAGCACACCCAGTGGAGGCGGCCCTGGCGCGCCGCCCTCCACCGTGACGACAGCGCGGTATCCCTACGAGAGCCAATCCACCGGCGCTGACTTGGGTCCCAGGGAGGATTCCCTGAGTCGTCTCCAGCACTTCCTCAACGTGTACTGTGGCATGGTGGTGCAGCGCGCGGTGAACACAAAGTTTATCCCAAACACGGACTTTCTCGCTGCGTGCGGCCTGATTGAGCGAGTCAGCGGTATGGGAGGGGCGGCCTCTGGCACTGGAGGTACCCCGACCGATGATGCGAGAAACTCCAACACCAACCAGTCTCTCTCCGCGTCCACTATGCAAGGGTACACTGGGGTCCCACCGCAGCCCACCGCGAGCGAGCCACAGCAGTCGTCTTTGCCTGAGATTCGTAACGTGTCGGATCCAAACGGGGGAAGCCATTCCACCTCCACACAGTCCCCAGCGCGGGGTACCACGCTGGAGAGCACGCCGCCACCGCGTAGCATCCGCCCGTCCACCATGTGGTGGCCGGACCAGCCGTTTCAGTCGCGTCGACATCTCCTGCGTGTGACAGAGCACGCCAATCTGGTTTCCGTCTTTCTCCGCGAACCGCCGCGAAGCAGTGCTTGGGGACATCCTGAGTCTGACGAGCGCGACTGCCTCCGCGCGATGCATCGGCGTCGCAACCAGCTTGGCGGGCCGTCTCTGTATTTCAGCGCGGTATCTTCTCTGCTGGACACAGCCAATGGTGCCTGCACGCAGCTGCTCTCCTTACCTTGTGCATGTCCCGTGCTCGCGATGGAGAACGGCACCAGCACCAGTGGCGCCGGCGCGCACGCAGCGGCCGCCGTTGGCAACGTGCCAAGTGGTTCCAGCTCTACCGTCAACGCACCATTGAGCACGATGGGGGCGACACTGTCAGCAGGCGGGAGCGCCACCCGCTCCGCGGCCCCGGCAGAGCGTCGCATGCCGGCTGGACTTACTGGATCCCACAGAATGGGGTCCCCCAACCGGCACGTTATCACATCCGACCGCTCGCTCCTGGGTGTCTGCGGCGGTCTGTGGATGCGGGTGTGCCTCTTACGTTTGCTTGCTACGGCAAGCGCGCCCATGGACCGGCCGCAGGGAGCGCGCTTCAGCCGCACGCTACGCAGGCTGCTGGCGGAGATGCCGGCGGCGAACGTTTGGCGACATTATCGGTCCATCAGCGGCCTGCTGCCGTGCTGCTTCTCTTCTCTGCCTGGTGCCGCCTCGGCGACCTACGTCCGGCTTCTGTTTCTGCGCATTGTGCAAGCATTTTACTCCACCCGTCAGGAGGGCGGCGGGGCGACTGTCTACGTTGGCCCACACGCCACTCACCACCACCACTACCAACACCACCACCACCACCACCACCACCCCAGCCACACGAACCCCAACGTCGCGATGGCCAGCGGCGTGGCGGCGGAGGACGACGGGGGCTGCGCGGCCTGCAGCAACGCAAGTTCGCTCTCCCCGGTGCTCTGCCAGGTGGTGATGCAGCTGTGGTCCGCGTACTTTTATCAACTGCTCTTTGCCCTGAGCAGCCTGTGCTGGCACCACACCGAGGCGCACACCACCGCCACCACCCTTTCCATCCCGTCGGTTCTCTCTCGCTTTCTGCAAGTCATCATGGAGGACGAGTCAACCACCCAGTCGGGAGGCTCCCTCGCGAGCCCAAACTACGGGGCGCGGGCAAACACGATCTTCAGCAACAACGAGGATGAGGAGGATGAGGTGGGGTTGGTCTCGCGGAGGCACAGTCTGTGGCGCGGCATTGGCGGTGCCGTGTTGGGTGACGAGGCCAGCACAGAGGCGTCGAAAGGGTTCTGGGACTTTGAGGACTCTGGGAGTGACACGGGAAGCGGTGGTGACGAAACTACGTGCAAGTCGGACACCGAAGGGACGGACAGGCCGCACCCGCTCTCACCTGGACAAGGTACCGGTCGCACAGGCGTTCCCGACGTGGAGGAGGAGGAGGAGGACGACCGCCACATGAACCCTCTGCGCACCACCATGCCGTCGGCCGAGGCTACCAGCCCCACTGTGAGTTCTTCCACTGTGGAGGGCAGTCGTGATGTATTGAATTTATCCAATGTGCTGGAAGGCGAGTCCACCGCGGAGGAGGACCACGTCCGCTCCTCGTTCCTGCGAACGCAGCCTCCAAATGCTACGCGAGAGCAGACCTCTCCAAGCTGCACTGAGCCTGGCGAAGGGTTTGAGGACAGACGCCGTGGGCCCGGCGCGGATAGCTGCAGCGAATTGCGGTCCCCGCTGTCGATACAGATGACGCAGCCCGAGCTGCCCCCGTTGGTGCCTTCTGCACCTTCTCTCTCCGCCATTCCCTCCCCACCTCCGCTCACGGTGCCGAAGCTCTCCCTCGCTGGTCTCGGCCCTGCACTGTACTTCGCGTCCTCAGGCGATACAGGTGCAGCACAGGAAGCGCAGCTGCTGGCCCACACCCCATGCAGCATGACCACGCGACCACAGAACGACCGCAAGCTCGCGGCACCGAATGCCACCACCAACATCGACGACGACCACGAGGAGGGTAGTGTGTACTCGCGGTCGGCACGCGACACCAGCGCAAACAATGTGCTGAACTCAGCGCGTGAGGTGGGGGCTCTGGAGGAAAGCCAAACCTTCTCGGCGACGCCGCGGACTCCTGTGCCGGAACTTCCCGCCCTCAGCGTCGGCACGCCTGGGGCGGCAAGCAGCTCGACGTTCCCACCAGCACCACCTCTGGCGGCCGCTGGCGTCAACATCCCGATGTTGTCCCTCGCAGGTCTGGGCCCCGCGCTTTACTTCGCCTCCTCAGGCGATACAGGCGCCTTTATGGAATTGTCAGCGCTCAACCCCACACCCCAACTGGATGCTGCAGGAGGCAGCACACACGGGACCATGAATGCCGTGGACGCCGCAGAAACAGCCAGCTCCACGCTGCTTTCCGCCTCACGCCGCGAGGGAGCAGAGGACACCGTCCTGCCACCACCGCTTGCGCTGGCGCAGACAGCGGAACAGCGCTCCCTCTCTCCGCGAAATAGCAGAAGGGACGGCACCACGAGCCCAGAGATCCCAGCCACGGGGGACGAGGAAGCCAGCAGCTTGTCCCAGCAAGGAGCAGATCCCTCGCTGCATGGACGCCACGTACTTGCGCGGAGCGACCAGAGCGTCCTCTCGTCCGACGTGTGCAGCGGCTTCTTTGCAAACCCAGATGATCGTGTTAGTGGTGGACAGAGCAAGGCTAGTGTCGATTCCCAGCAGCAACAGCAGCAACGGACGCGGTGGCCGCCCTTTGTCCCACCTATCAGCAAGTTGCCTCTGCACAGAGATGCTGGCAGCACCGGCACCGAAGACAGCAAAAGCTTTGGGAAGCCGTCCCCGTGCTCGGCGCGGCAGCGCACCCCACCGCTGTTCCAGCACCCGCCGCACATCCCTGGATTCCCTGGCTCCGCGAACCCACCCTCACCCACCATGGGAGCGCACCTTCGCGCGAGCACGCCCATCAACCCTGAAATCGTGGCGGAACTGATCATCTGTCTCACCAGCACCATTCTGCAGCGTGGCAGTGGATTCATCCAGTACAGCTTCATTGTGTCCTCCCTAACCCAGCGGCGTGCACACGTGTCCTACGCCATGAGTCAGCCGCGCATGCTTTACAGCATCCTGTTTGACTCCTCCGCCCGGTCGACAGCGGAACGCGGCGCTGGCCGATTTGCGGCAGCTGCCGCGGCGACGGCCGCCCCGCACGGACCCTCCACATACCATGTGGTGCAGTCCCTTTCCCAGTACCTCCTCCAGCGGAACCACGAGCCTGTCGCCGCGATCCTACAGGAGTGGCTTGAGAAGCGGTATGGCGAGTTGGTCAAGCTCAAGTTTGCCAAGGAGGTGGTCCTGCCTGCGCGCGAGGATTTGGAGAAAGACCGCGAAGTGATTGTCACGGCGGACACCATAAAGGAGGAGTTGCGTGCGTTCCCGCCGTTCACGTTGGGCCACTACGTTCTGCTGCGCCTCCTGCTACCCAACCGCAAGCTGCTGCGTAACTTTGCCGCCCTGCGTCGCATCGGCTCGGGCGGCTTCGGTGCTGTCATGTCCGCCACCCCGGTGGCTCTCTTTACCGATCACGGGTTCGCCGACTCGCAGCAGCAGCTGTCATCGCCCATGTCCCCACCTGGGGTGCGTGGAACCCCATTCCCACACCTCAATGCGACCGCTCCTCCCAAACCCACCACGGAAGCTGTGGAGGCGGACAAGGACAGCGACGAAGCGGCGATGGCCTCCCTCTCTTCCGAGGCTTATATGCTGCGGTTCTTGTGTGAGACCAAAGATTTGGCGGTGAAGAGCATGCCGCTGCATCTACAAGGCACGGAGAGCGGTGGGCTGCCCGTGTGCCATGCCGAGGCTCTCGCGATGCTGCGCCTGCGTAACCATCCGCACATCTCCACCGCCTTTGCGTTTGGATGCACGAGCAAGGAGTACTTCCTCGTCACCCCTGAATACACGTGCGGCTCCTTCCTTGGCTGGCGCCTCAAGGCCTACCCGCCAGGCTGCGCCGCGCTAAAGCAAGTCCGCCGCGCCGTCCCGGGCGGCGACGACTTCACGCTCTTCTCGATCTGTGCGGATCTTTTTACCCAGGTCCTGCATGCCGTTTCCTACACCCACGGCCACAACATCCGTCACGGCGACATCAAGGGCGACAACGTGTTCGTCAGCAAGCTGGAGGAGGTGCATGCCCTTCTCCGGGAGGATGCAGAGGCTCCTAGCGACAAGGTCAAGACGCCCATTCTGATGCCTGTGGCGCGCCGGGTCCGCCTTGGTGACTTTGGGTCCTGTGATACGTGTGAAGACGATGATATCCGCGGCATGATTCGCGACCTGGAAACGGGTGAGGCGCGCTTCCTTGGGGGCCGGTGGGGCAGCGGCAAGGGTACCGAGGCCATCCAGCCCCCGGAGATGATGGTGCCCAAACGTCGTTACGCGGTGCTGAGCGGAATCATGAAGGATCATCGCGACCTGCGAGCGGCCCGCAGGTCGGCGCGCGCCGCACGTCGCACGAGCCACGGAAGCGTCGGCATTCCCTCCGCCAACGCTCCTCCGCTCGCTACCGCGGGTGGTGCGCTTGGAACGGTGCCTGCGCCGGCCAGCAGTCAAGCCACCACGTCTACTTCTGCAACGGCGGGGACAGCAATGTTCCCACCCAGCAAGTCACGCAGCACCGAGGAGGACGAGAACAGTGAGCTCAGCGGCAGCTACTTTGACGCCCTGGCCGCCGACCTGCGCCGCGCGGAGCTGGCGGTCGATATGTGGGCCTGCGGCTGCCTGCTCTACGAAATGCTCACGGGTCGCATGCTCTTTGGAGAGGGGCGGTTGGGGCGGCTGGGCTTCCTCGGGCAGGGCAGCGAGGCGCGCACGCGGGGAAAGGTGCATAGCCGCGCAGGGCCCTCACGTACGGCGCAGGCGGTGGAGAGCGTGCGTAGTGAAGGCAGCGGTGTGCACCCGGCTTCCCTCGACGCGACAGTGCGCGGCTCCGCGAGTTCCCCGACGGGTTCCGCGAAGGCCGCTGCGGGGACGTCAAAGGTCAGCGATGCGCTGCAGTGGGACCGCGCGGAGCTGCTGCCGGCAGTGGAGGAGAACGTGGTGAACTTCCTTTCGCGGCTGCTGAGCTTGGACCCGATGCAGCGCCCCACCGCGGAGGAGGCACTGTACGGGTGGCAGGAGATCATTGCCGTGCACCCCCTCATGCCAAAGAAGAAGACCCACGTTTGCTAAGGACAGGGCTGTTAACCTATAGCACAAAAGGGGGAGGGGGAATCACGAGCCAAACGGAAAGTGAAGCTGCCTGTGTGCGCCAATGTTTGTGTGTCGCGAGTTTTGTCGTTGACGACATCAGGGTTGGAAAAATGAATGAGGTGTGCTTCCATTACCCATCCGTTGGCGTACCGTTGGGCTCGCTTTTTCGCTTTACCGTGTCTTTATCCCTCCTCTCTTTCACCGTTTCCCAGGTCCTTCCTCTAAGGTTTGCCGTGCTGTGTTCTTTCCCATAGGTGACCACTTTCCCTCTTTTATGCTCGACGTTATCACCCTTTCTTTCCAGAGCCGTATGCGGTGCCGCTTCCCACATGCTCTATCATTTTCTGTTCTCCTCATTCTGTGTTTCCTCGTGCACCTCTATTTCTCCCTCTTCTGTTATGCCGCTCTTTGCCGCTTTGCTGGAGAAAAAGTCTATCCTGCTTCGGCTTCGTTTTTTTAGAAAATACTTCGCGTATTTTCCATCTATCAGAACATCGTGTGTGAACAGGCTATGTGCTCCATCGTTTCTATTTTCTCATCCAGTCTCTTTGAGAGGACGCTTCGCTTTTCTCACAGAAAGCAGGAAAAAGAAGCATCTTCGACACCTCGAGATCTGAGATCCTTTTCTTTCAAAGTTGCTACAGCACCACCACACCACCATTTGAGATGCTGGCGTAGAGAGGGAGTAGTGAAGCTATGGGCAGTGTTGTTGCACCCTCAATGGAATCACCAGGCGATGATGGCAGTGCGTTGCACTCTGTCTACGTACTACGGCTTTTTCTCTTTCTCTCTTTGTCCGAGATACGTCGGTGCATTATCAACCGTCCCGTAGGGTCCGAGTACCGTGACGTCTCCGAAGTTGAGTCTTTTTTTCCTTGAGAGACATGGCATCCTCGTCTTGAATCGTCGTGCCGTTCTGGTGAACTGTAACAGAGGGCGTGCTGCCGGTTAGACCAGTTGTGAATCAAGCACAGACTTGCGTTGTGCGTGTGCGTGTGCAGTGACTACGAGCACCAACATGCGCCACCATGTGCGCGTCAAGAACCGCATCTCCGGCTCTGCCCAACGCTCTCGTGCGTGGAGCAACGTTGACACCTTAGCTGCGGCTAGAGTGAGGTTCCCAGGGATCTTCAAGAATGTGCCAGTGAACGCGCGCGACGTGTACCTCGGTGCGTCTCACCTCCTTCTCCACCCGCATCTGTTAACGTTTACTGATACTCCTCCTCTCCCGACCTTCCTCGATGTTTTTTTTTTTTGTTAGACTCTTTTCTTTTTCTCTTACACACCACGCCCTCTTGACGTGTGTGGCATCGAGCTACTCTCCCACCGTTAGATCCCTGGCTCCCGTTTCCTTGTGCTTTGTTTCAGCCGTCCACACCCTTCACTCGCATTGCCCCAAGGTCGTGCTCTTACTTCCCTCCGCACCTTTCCCTCGTACTTTCCACATCTCTTTTCACTTCATTTCAAAATCTAACACAAGTCTAGCCATCGTTGTGCACGGACAGCATGGCGTTCTGTGAACCTCACTCTCCCAAGACGCACCTCGCAGTGCGAATCACTGTACTTGCCACAAGTTTCGTGGTTTTCGGTTGCCTGATTGTCGGACTCTCCGTACCCTACACCTACACCTCGAATGACGTTGCTGAAAGCTTCTTTTACGTTTGGATACTTGGGATACAAGATCGCTACAGCAAATATTTCTACACCAATTCACGAGACCCGGATTACGTACCATTTGGCGAGCTTGCGGCCTTTTCAATGGAGGTTATCGGCTGCGTATCCGCGTGCATGTGTGTTGCTTTGTCCGCCGTCCTCGTGGGTATTCAGGCAAGGCGGAATAAAAAGCGTCCGTGCTGTCTCTTCTCCGAGCATGGCTTCGCCATCTCGCTTCTCGTGTGCTGTGCGGTGACGTTCAGCTGCTGCCTCATGGCCTTCTGTTTCCTTGTGACCTCGCTGTCTACTCCCATCAAAGGTGGGTACGTTGGCTTGTGGATTCTTCTTGCGGCGACGGTCGTCGCCGTTCCGGGTGTGGTGCTGATGTCTCTCGAGTCGATGTACGGCGTCACGTACTGCTTTGAAGGGTGTTGCGATGACGCCTATTGGAACCCCTGCCGCTCTCCGCACCCCGACCTACGTCTGCAAGCTGGGCAGCCAGCATCGCCAGGGTATTCCACACCTTCCTGCAATGACGATCCGAACGCTACCCCGACAGCGCCAGGGTATCGTTTCAAAGCTCTAAACGACCTGCATCGCTACACTCCGTAGACACGGGCCTTCTTTTACAACTGTACTTCCTTTCGCTTGCTCCTCTTTTTTTCCTCTCACCTCACGCAGTGCTCTCCATGGACCCTTTGTGTGTGCCGTTTTCCATGGCTGGCCCTCAGCCTTTCACTGTTGACGACATCACAACGCTTTTCGTTAGCTTCGCATCGTGAGCATCTTCCTCCTCTTCCCCAAAGCTGGTGCCATCTGTGGAACAGATACATCTTTCTTCGTTCCCGATTTTATATATACATATCGTTTCCCATGCAGGGGTGCGCACCAGGGTAGCGCACATTCCTCTGCCTCTTTTGCTTCTTTTTAAGATAGTACATCGTCGTGGCATCTGTTATATACATCGCAGTCAATCCACCTTGTTGACTCTCTGCGTCGCCCGAGTATTGTAACCCCATCAGTGTTGCCTCACGTTTTTTTTTTTTTCGTGTCGTCACGTTAGTCTATCATTCTCAATATTTATTTGGTCTATCAGATGTTTTGTTTTCCCTCGCCGACAAACTAATCGTCTTTCCGCCATCGCAATTTTTCTTCGTTCACTCCTTTTCTTCTCCTCTAACAGTAGTTTTCGTCCTATTTGTTTCTCTCTGTTTTTTTTTTTTTTTAACGATCCCACCGAGGGATACACGCAGCGCGCGTGCCAGCTCCCCTCTTTTTTTCGAAATGTTTCTCTTCTCTTTTGTCGCTATGGTGTCTCGTGTGTAGAATGAAACACACAGTCATCCCGGCTATTCTAGACGAAAATGCCAACGTTGCTTCACTTAACACCCTGCTCCAGATCATTCTTCCTCGCATCGAGCCGCTGCTCTCACACGTGTGCTTCTCTCCCGAAAGAGGCTGTACACACACACACACACAGAGAAGCATGCACACGAGATGAGTCAGCAGAATGAACAATCAATCGCATCAGCCGCCCAGGCGGTTAAAAAAGGAAAAACAAAAAGAAGTCAGAACCATTCAGGGGGAGGCTGAAGAGCGATCGTCGCTGAGGAGAGCAAGCCGCGATCGTCCTATGAAAGAGGATACGCACTTTCCCCCCATTTTTTCCCTTGCAATTCTGGTGAACGCACGCGCTAGCTTTTGCCAGAGGCCGTGCTCGGTGAGCCGTTTCATCGTCATAAGTGTGCAACGCTTGCGCGTTCACGTCCAAACACTAGCAACAACGTTGAACTCTCGCGAAGAACGTGCAGCCTCCTCGGATGCTCCTTCTTTCGAGGTCGCACTTCACACCTGCAAGTCTCCGTATCCTTTTCTCTTCCTTTACATCTTTCGTTTCTCATCTAGTTGTACCGCAAGCTAAGTTTTTTTCTTCTTCTTCCACGTAGTCTCCCACCTTGTTTCCTTTCTCAAAGTTGTCTTCTAGCACACTTCTTGTTGAACGCTATACGATTGGTCTAACCCGTGGCATTACCTGATATACAAACAAACAGCAGCAACCATCATGTCTTCCCAGCCGCGCTCTGACAAGCCGTACAACATTGTGTGCATCGGCGCCGGGTACGTGGGCGGGCCGACCATGGCCATGATTGCTCTCAAGTGTCCCCACGTCAAGGTCACCGTGTTTGACATTTCCGCTCCGCGTATTGCCGCGTGGAATGCTCCCGCCCCTGCCTCCCCTGATGAGCCATCCGCGTTGCCTATCTTTGAACCTGGCCTGGCTGAGATCGTTTATCAGGTACGCGACAAGAACCTCTTCTTCACTTGTGATGGCAACTGCCTCAAGACCGCCGACATGATCTTCATCTCTGTCAACACCCCCACCAAGGACCAAGGTATCGGCGCTGGTGCGGCTGCAGACCTCACCTACATTGAAAGCTGCGCTCGCATGATTGGTGAGACTGTCACGGATGACCGTCGTGTGGTGGTCGTCGAAAAGAGCACCGTGCCTGTGCGCTGCAGCGTGTCTATCAAGCGCGTGCTGGCTGCTTACGAGAAGCACAGCCAGTGCAAGACTCGCTACTCCATCCTCAGCAACCCCGAGTTCCTTGCCGAGGGTACCGCGATGTCCGACCTTGCCAACCCCGACCGTGTCCTCATTGGTGGCACCGAGGCGGACGCCATTGCTGAGCTCTCCGCCATCTACGAGAACTGGGTTCCCAAGGAGCGCATCATCACCACAAATCTGTGGTCGAGCGAGCTGTCCAAGCTAGTGGCCAACGCCTTCCTTGCACAGCGCATCTCCAGCATCAACTCCATTACCCCCGTGTGCGAGAAGACCGGTGCCGACGTGAAGGAGGTGCAGCGGGCCATCAGTATGGACAAGCGCATCGGGGCCTACTTCCTGAACCCCTCCGTAGGCTTTGGCGGCTCCTGCTTCCAGAAGGATATTCTCAACCTGGTCTACCTCTGCGAGGGTCTTGGCCTCCGCGAGACGGCTGAGTACTGGCATCAGGTAGTGAAGATGAACGATTACCAGAAGGAGCGCTTCTTCCAGAAGGTTGTCCACAGCCTCTTCCAGACAGTCCGCGGGAAGAAGATCGCCATTTACGGTTTTGCCTTCAAGAAGGACACCGGTGACACGCGCGAGAGCCCTGCCATCTACATTGTCAGCCGCCTCCTCCAGGAAGGTGCGCACGTGCAGGTGTACGACCCCAAGGTCTCCGCCGAGCGCATCTTTGCCGATGTAGAATACTGTATCGAGCACGACAAGCTGGATGTTGGCGTCCGCGCGAAGCGCCCCGCAAGTCCCACCGATGGGTGGACCGTGGACCCCCTTATGGAGTTCATCCGCGAGCGCGTCACGGTGTGCCCGAGCGCACTGGATGCGGCGCAGGGAGCCGCCGCTATCTTACTGCTGACCGAATGGGACGAGTTCAAGACGATGGATTACACTCCCATTTTCGAGGCGATGCAGAAGCCTGCTTTCCTCTTTGACGGCCGCGTGATCCTGGATGAGGAAAAGATGTCGAAGATCGGATTCCAGTTCTTTGCCATTGGTAAGCCGACAACGAACGAGTTCTTCTAAAAAGAAAAAAGGAGCAGGCAGGAATTGTTTTTCCCCACTACACGGGGAGCGGTCAGGAAGGAAGAAATTCATTCGTGAATTTTTTGCCTTTGCATGAAATCCAGCCTCCTTCTCCTCACATCAGTCTACTCTCCTAGACTTCATTCTTCCCGACAGCAGCCGTCCTTTTTTTTTTTTTGTAGTTGTGAGCGTATTTGTTGTTGAAAGGTGTTATCATCCTTACCATCAATTACCAAAGGGATTCCCTCTCCTAAGTATTCATTTTGAATCTGTCCGCACTGCCTTGTTTACCTATGTACTCTCATTTTTTTTATTATTAAAAATTCGCATTAACGCTGCTAACAGGAAACGTTAGGCGCCACGATTTCTGTTATGCTTTTCACCCGCGGTCAAAAAGGCTGCTGAAGCATTGATCTTCTCATCTCACACCGGCATCCCCGGAATGAACGGCTTCAGCCTGGAAAAAACAAACGGATTGGATAAACCTACACGTAAGAGGGGTGTACTTTATTGATCCATTCTCTTTTCTCTCGCCTACCTTTGGTTCTTGTGCTACTCCATGATCCGAAACCGCCGTGCGCCACATATAACCACCTTTTTTGTTTTGTTTGTTTGAACGTGTTGACTACTACTTCTTTTTCGCTTCTCACGAAAGGCACGCACGTCAGACACGCGTGGGGTCGCTGTTGACTCATTCGTGGCATCAATGCTCCTTTATTCTTCTCTTGAGATTTTCTTTTTCTTATTCACGTTGCGTGCAATTAGCGACAAAGAGTCCCTTCATTGGTGAATTGTTCAAAAAACGAAAAAAAAACAACAAACGCCTCTCGAACACATGTCTTTCTGCGAGATCATGGTCTCCCCGTCAGAAATACGTTTCTTTCTTCACTCGCTCCATACCACGTTGCAGCTTTTATTGTTCCTGATTTACTGTTCAGCTCGTCCTTCCCCTTCTGCCGACTGCCTTTCTTCCCTGCGCACCTGCGCGCGAGGAGTCTTGTCTGACCTTTGTTCAGGCACACAGGCAGCCGCCACCCCTTCCCTCCTTTTTTTTCCTTATCCCCCAAAACGCAGTCGGCGCACCAACATAATGCATCTCTTCACTGCCCTCGTAAAGCAGTGGAGTACACAAAGGCAGCAGCGACTCTTCCTGTGCGCCTTCAGTTGTTACCTGTGATGTCACACGGTTCGTGACAGACCCCACCCTCTTGTTACCGCACGCCCCTCACTACCTGCTCGCGGAAGAAGAAAAACAGAATAGCAAACAAAGCAATGCTTCATCATTGCCTCCAAAAGCGGCGGCAGGAGTTCTGGGGGAAGAGGGAAAGGGTCTTCGTCCTTCCGTCTCTCTGGCCGCTTTCCTCGTCTGCTCCTTTCCTCCTCCTACACCACAAGAGGGAGGGAGGGAGGGGAGACGACGAGAAGAAACGCGAAAGCAGTCTCACTGTCGCGAAGAGAATACACATTCAGCGCTTGCCGAAGATGCACGCACCACAATGTAACAGGAACCGCTTCAAAAAAAACAAAAACAACAAAAAAAAACAATGAAAGCTAACGATTATCCAAGCAGGGAGAAAGAAGGAGAGTGAACCCAGTTTCTTCAACCAAAGGGTTTTCGCACCGCTTGTTTTGACTCCGGGTACCGCAACAGGCGACTCCCTGCACACGCGAACAAGGGCTCGTCTAGCGCGGCTGCCGGGATGTGTAGGTTTGCACCTCTTGAGACGGAGTAGCACGGTGATGGCTAGACGCAAAGAGGCCATGTAAAATAGCAATCCCGTTATCAGAGCGGGTGGGTTGCCGTCACACGCAGCCATGTCAACACGTTACCATTCTCTGACTGCCCGACGCCTTTTTCACATCAAAGGGAAGGAACAAATCTGCAACTGCGTTAGATTGAGGGAGCCTCTCGGTGTGAGCGGCTTTGTGTTCTCTCCCTGTATCCCCGGCTTCGTAGTTTTTTTTTTTCTTTTGTTTCCTGCTTACGGGAAGAAAGCATAAGAAAACAAACCTCTCTGGTGTACGGCTGTTGTCAGGTACCCATCCTGCACCGACTTTTTTTTTGTTCTTTCTTGGACAGTACGGCGACCCGGAAAGATGCAATGCCACCTGGTAGAGGCTCTGTGAAAACACGCAAGGATATACCAGCTCGTCCCACAGGTCCTCGCGCTAGCCCTCGCGGGGGTGCACGTGCAGCACCACGGCGACGACGCGGACAGGGTGCACGGGGCGGGGGTCCTGCTGAGCCTTCACCTGTGCCCACTACCCTCTCTACACATCGGCGGACTGGGGAGGATGAAGTTGACAACGACGATGGCGATGGCTTTCCCAACGGTCTTGAAAAGAAGGACATGACAAAATCGGATATCCTATCGTCGCTCGCAGAGGACGCGAATGATGCGGGCGAACGCGAAGCGGACGCTTCCCTCGCGCAACCGGGCGCTGGCGCGATGCCGATGCACTGGGCGGTCACTGCGGCGTTCCACGCGGGTCTGTGGTACACCCTGCGCTACGCGGGCCCTGCTCTGGGGCCGGCGGAGCTGTGGACGTGGCGATTCCTCTTGCAGCTCTCGCAAGGCGGGCTCAGCGGCACGGGCGGCGCAGCAACACAGACGGCTGCGACGAGTCAAGACGGCATGCAGTGGGCGTGCTCGGACGAGATGGAGCTCCTGCTGCGCCTGGCGCTGCGCAAGCCCCCATCCTTCACCGTGACGTCACTGGAATCTGCTTACGGGGAGTCGTTTCACGTGCACGCGGCCTTGAGAGCGCTGGAGGAGGCAGAGCTGCTTCACTGGCGAGAATGCGGGGAGGCTGCGTCGACGTTGACTTCGCAGGCATCTGAAGCACTAACCGTAACGAGCGCTGACGATGCTTCTGTGCGCGACCTAATGCGTGGAAAACACCTTTCTGTGGGCGAGAGGGTATCAGAGGCGGGCATGATTCCACAAACCTCCAGTCAGCTTCAGCTTGAAGGAAGACGGAAGCGTGATCGTGTCTGTGACGGCACTGGGCGAAGAAAGCGCACGCGGAAAGAGACGCTTGCATCACCTGTTTTAGTGCGACACACGGGCCAGGACGTCGCGTGCCTCATCACAACGCTGACCCCTCGCCCAAGTACCGGCGCATCGCGGAGCTGTCTGAGGAATAGCGTCGAGAAAGAGATTTCCACCTCGTCACTGTCAGTTGATGGCCAGACGCAGGGGTCGTCTCTCCCTGCGAAACAGCGGGCAACCATGGAGCAGGCCCTCATTCACGTGCTCGATGCCTGTCGTGCTGTGGACCTACGGGCTTGTGCGTCCGCCGTGCACCGCTGCTGCGTCGCGCATTACCATCATCAGCAAGCACCACCACTGGACACGTCATTGCCACAAGGAAAGGAGAGCGAACCAAAGAGAGGAGCTGTGTTGTCAGAGGTGCAGCAGAGCCGGCAGTGTGAGGGGGAGGAGAGTAACGAGAGCCTCGTCGTTCTTTCCGGGCCTCCCCGCGACACCGCTGCCACCACAGCATCCCCTGCCGCACTAGAAAGCGCCAACGCGCGCCACCCTGCAGCTGCAGAGGAGGATGACAAGAATAGCGGAGGGGGAGCCATCCCTACCAGAAAGCGTGAGATCATGCTGTACTTCATTGAGCGCCGCTACCTCGAAGTCACCTTCGCTGTCAGCGGAGGATCCGGTGGTGGTATGGCGGCAGGGCAGCGAGGCTCCTCGTCGGCGAAGTCGACAGAGACGATCGTTGTGGATCTTTCCGAGCAGGACGAGCGTGAGCTCCTAGCGCAATGCTGGAACAGCTTTGTTGGTGACTGTGTCACGCTGGAGCCCGCTGTTCGGGCCTCGGTTGCCGCCGTGGCGGAACTGTTTCAGCTCTTCACGGGCAACTTTGGGGCGAGTGGGCCGCTGTCAACCATGGAGGCGCATCCAGCAGCAGCGATGCTTGTAGCCGCGGCGCCAACGACCCTGTTCATGACACGGCAGCTTCAGTTGCTTGCGCGTTTTGTAAGCGCAGGGTATGAGGGCGGCGAAGGAGGGGCGGCTGTGGCAGGGGTTGAGGAGCCTGTACCCCCAATGAACGCTCATGGCACCCAACTAGTGGTGAAGACCGCTCCGCTGTGGTGGTGGCGCCAGCAGCGGCGGCAGCAGCAGTCTCGACATGAACAGCTTTCCCCCTTGTCGCAGCAACCGCCTTCACCGTCCGCTGCTGTACTGAGACCACCCTCGGGAATCACAGCCTCTTTTGCGGGCGGGTGCGACGTGCATGTGGAGCTGTTCTCCGATTCGGAGACACTCTCCGAGTACCGCCGCGCGCTGGCAACTCATCGGTCCTTGTTTGGGGTGACACTCGGTGCCACAACAATTTCGCAGAAGCTGCGTGCCCGGGACAGCACCTTTGTCGTTACCACCTACAAGGCCATCACCGAGGCCTTCTCGGTGATGAAGCGTGAGGCGCCCCGGCGCGTGCGGGGACAGATCCAGGCGGCATCAAGACACGCCCTCGGGGAAGCCCCGAGTCTTCACGCCGTCCTTTTCCGGCACGGCCTTCGCGCACAGCATCTCTTGCAGTTCACCCCCATGTATCGCTGGTACGCATGCTTGGAACTCATCTACCCGCTGCTGCAGTCGCTTCACATGTATGTTGAGGCCAATGCGTGCTTGCATTACCTCTGCCACGTGCCCGTGTACGAAATCTACCCCTCTGAGTCCGGGGCAAGGGAAGGGCCATCGCCAAACACGCGCCGTAGCGGTGGGAGCCGGGGAGTCCCTCCTCTACCCGCTGTTCACTTCCCCGTGTATTACCGCCCCCAAAAGCGAGGAGACTGGCTCCTGCGCATCGCCATGAATGCGACCCACCTGCAGCAAAAGGAGGAGGCACTGCGAGTGCTGGAGAATGCCCACGAGGACTGGCGCAGGATGTGGGAGAGCATGCGCACGGACAAACCTATGCGGGACACCGTGTCGGCCATCGTTGAGGAATCTGCAGAAGTCCCTGGCCGTCCACTTGTGCTAGGGGATGACGGAGGGCATGGCGAGGGCGATGTCATTCAAGGGAATGTGTACCGGAAGGCCCGTCAGGCCGAGCAGCTCGAGAGGCTTTCACCTGCTCTACAGCGCCGTTGCCGCTTGCTCCGCGCTGTCTGGCCCGACAGCGATGATGGGACTCCGTCACGCGCCACGTACCACGCGTGCATGGAAGAGCAACTGCGCGCCTACATGCGCCGCGCCGATGTGCTGGCGATGGAGCGGACGCTCTCTTCTCTGCACAAGTCTGTGCGCAAGTGGACCCCGCTGCCTGCGCGGCACCACGCGCTGATGGATGAAATGCTGCCAGCCCGGCCCATCTACGTAAATGGCCTGCGTGATCCGTTCGATCCGCAGCGCTGGCTCGACCCCGTGCGGCGGAAGCACTCCGCGCTGGCGGTGGAAGACTACGTGATGGAGCACCTGTTGCGCGAGGCGAACGCTGCGCTCCCGAGGACTGGACCCGGGCACGATGGGGCATGCAAGGATCCGGGCGAAGGAGTCAGCAAACACGAGACAGATGTGTGCAAAGATGAGGAGCAGGAAGTGGAAGAGGAAGGCGTGTCAGAGTGGCGGGGCATGCATTGTGAGGGGGCGTGGGTTGCTTACGCCGCTCGTGTGTTGTTGTGGGATGCATACTATCATCCCGCTGCCACCGGGGTCGACGGCGCGACCGCGAGGGATGTTGAGCTAAGCCAAGGGGCATGCGCAGACCAAACGCCTGTGAAGACGGAGGAATCACCTGCAGAAGAGCCGGGGTGTGACGATCCGGTAGGACAGTACTTGTGGTTGACGCCGTTCCAGGAAGGACCTCTGGACCTCCTCGTCCCCCTAGAGTTCGTGGCGCGGCGCCGGCGGCTGCTAGAGGAGCGCCTTGCATTCTTTGAGAAGCATTCCAAGGCGGTCATGCTCGCCTACGCGGCACGACACATGCGGGGGAAAGAAACCTTGTCGCAGGGACCACCAGCGTCTCGTGCCGCCACCATCTCGCCTGCGCCTTCCCACTCCCATGGAGGTGCAACCGGCAGGGGGAACAGTGCAGAGGCTGCCGAGAAGGCGGGTCGTCTAACCACGAGATCGGAGCCCTCCTACAGGATTGAGGACAGCAACACCGTCGCCCTTATCAGCGATGCAGACGAGAGCAGCGCAAGAGACACGAGGGATGCCAGCGTCTCCCCGCCGGACCCCATTAACGTGACTCTTGCCCAGGCGCCGTCCCTGGTTGCCCAAGGCACAGCGTCGCTGCCGGAGGAGCCACGCAGGCAGACGGTGCTCGACACTGCTGCAACAGACTACAACCCCTATGCAGGACTTCCGCTGCCTGCGCGCACCTCTTTCTCCCCGGTGGCCGAAGAGGCAGAGATTCCGACCGAATTCAAGGTGAATGTGGGTGCCTTTCCTCTTCTAGAGGTCCTTCGGGCGGTGCCCAAGGCTGCCTTGTTACGCCTTTTGCGCTGCTTGTACCTCAGCGACCTCTCCGAAGGCTATTCGGTGAAGTTCTCAGGGTTTCCTGACCTTGTCCTCTGGTACCACGACGTCAGCCAAAAGAGTGAAGGGGACGAGGAGAATGAAGAGGAAAGAAGGGGAGTGGCAGCAGGGAGCAACGACGAAGCAGCAGCAGCAGCAACCCGCTCCTGCGAAACAGGGACCCATCAACGTCACATCACCAGCACGTCTTTCCGCTTAATTGAGGTGAAGAGCCCGCATGACGTTCTCAGTACAAAGCAAATCGCGATGAACGACTGTCTTCGCCGCTGTGGGTTCGATGTCAGCATTGGACACGTCGTTGACGTTGGCCCCCACACGGGTGAAAACAAGGAGAGCGGCGGCAAAGCAGCTCGAAAAAAAAAGTAGTAGTCGAAAGAGGTGAGAAGAGAGCCTCGCTTCCCTCCTTACCGCTCTCGCAGCGCAAACCGCAGAAGGGTGGCGATGAGACGCCCACTTGTTGCTCCTCATGGGCGGGCACTCCTTGTCCTCGTCACCACTACCACTACCCTGTCGCCGTGAATAAGATTTTGGCTGTCTATCAGAGGGCACCCGTGAAGCCAGTGCGCGCGATAGAACGCGCTCATGAGCATCAGCATAGACAGAAACCAAAAAGACAAACAAGGAGGATAGCGACTGAGGAAGTTGCAAAGAACCTACGAAGAAAAACAAACAAAAAACAACCAAAAAAGTAGAATAGAAGACATTAGCGTGTTCACCTACCACCATTGTTGTCGGTACTTTTTTCTTTTCGAATGTGTGTGCCACTAGTATTGTGCCCTCTGGAGCTACATTTCAATGTGTCAAGCTCCACAGCGTCTCTGTGTGTGCGAGTCTGATTCGCTCCGTGGGGTAGGTGAAATTAAGAATGATTTGATACTCGACACTACCGCGTCCTTTCCACCAGGATGGCTGCCCCCTTAATAGCGGCAATGCGACGCAAGTTGGCAAAGTTAGATAAACTCCCCTTCTCCTCGTTTTTAAAATCCTATTTCTGTTTACTACGCTGGATCATGATTCGTTGAACTGTAATTCACCGAAAGTTTTAGGAAGCTGAAGAGAAAAATATATAGACAGTGTCTGTGTGTGTGTGTCTGCATTTGGGACGGCACGCTCATCTTGTCTTCATCGATCCCAGCTTGTTAGCGTCTTCCGTCGTCTGACGAGACTTTAGTGAAGTCGTAAGCTCTCCACTTGTCTCGCCACTTTTCTTTTGGGTTTGTTCGAAAAAAAGTATTACCGGGACGCTGTTAACTTAGCCGCAGAACGAAAATAGCCATGCGAAGTGGCCAGCCAGCTTTCGCTCGGACCTTCAGTGCAACTCTTTTTTCACGCCCCGCCACGGCACCACACTCGCCCGCGTTGCGCGCGCACCGCCTCTTTTCCTTCGCGCGCTCGTTCCTGTCCCCGTTGTCCGTACCCTCCATGTCCGCATCCACGCTTCACAAAGGCGTCCGCGACGAGGACGGTAGCGCCAGCGCCTCGGGCTTCCAAAAGGGTCCATCGAGTGGCACCGCGAACGAAAGTGGAACCGGGCCAGGCCCCGAATTTCGCAACTTGGGAGAGAACTTCGAGGTGAAAAGCGACGCCCGGGCAGCGATGGCAGCGCGGGCGCGTGGTGCCCGAGGGGAGGGCACTGGCCAGCGCGAACGCCGTGCCTTTGAAGATGTGCTAGCCGTGCTCGACGATATGACGAGTGGCCGCCCCAACCGCTGTCCCGATAACATCAACGTCACCAACCGGTTGCTAGACCGCCTGCGCATGCGTCCTCTCCTTAGCAAGATGCGCTTCGTCCATATCGCGGGCACCAAAGGGAAAGGCACCACCGCCGCGTACACGGCGGCACTGCTGCAGGGCTACGGCTTCAAGGTTGGGCTCTTCACTTCCCCCCACCTGGTCGACGTCCGTGAGCGGTTCCTGGTGGATAACCGTCTGCTTCCGAAAGACACCTTCGCACGCTATTTTTTTGAATTCCACCAGAAATTTGAGAGCCTGCGGTATAGCGATAGTGACATGGACCGTGACGTCGCCTCGCGCGCCAACTATTTCCGCTTCCTCTTTCTCCTTTCCCTCTACATCTTTGTGGAAGAGAATGTCGATATCGCGGTTATGGAGGTTGGCCTGGGCGGACGCATCGACTCCACCAACACCGTCCCCTCGGAAGTCAGCATCATCACCTCACTTGGGTACGACCACATGGACATCCTTGGGAACACGCTGGCGGAGATCACCCGCGAAAAGGCTGGGATCATGCGCGCCGACACGCTCTGCCTAGCCTCCCCGCAGCGCGACCATCCAGAGACGCGCAAGGTGCTGGAGAGCTGCGCAAAGGAAAGCAAGACACCCTTGGTGGTGCTCGACGACAACGTGTTCCCGCTGCGCAGCTGGCCACGGCTCGCCATTGGCGGCGACCACGCGATTGAAGACAGCAAGCTCGCGTTTATGGCGGCACGGCACATGGCGAACATTCCTCCTGTGCTGCCCCTTGATGAAATGGAGCGGACGGTTCTCCAGCAGATGACTTTCACAGGACGCTCGCAGGTGGCCCGTGTGGATGGCGGCCGGGACATGACCCTCTACCTGGATGGCGCACACACACCGGAGAGCCTGACGCACGCCACCAAGTGGTTCCTCGACGAGAGCGCTGCCGTGACCAAGGATGCGAAGCCGCGCCGTGTGCTCCTGCTCTACACCTCACGCGAGCCCACCCGCATCCTCAAGGCGTTCATGCCCTTCATTTCCCACTTCACCAAGGTCGTGATTGCCCAGATTGATAACCCAAAAATGACGGCAGCGTCAGCGCCGAAGGAGGACGATGAGGCGCGGGAGCAGCAGGCGCGTGAGGAGCTCATTCGCCTCACAGAGACCTGGCGCGAGATGTATCGCGAAGTCACGTGCTTGCCGTGCGGCCGCCCGTTCAGCGCCGTGGAGGACTTGCTGGATCTAATCGTCCCTGCCGCCGCTGAGGGTGAGGACGCATCGAAGCCAGCGCAAGTGTTCGTGACAGGCTCCTTGTACCTTGTAGGGGATATCCTGAAGCTACTGCAAGCCTATGAGGAGGGGCAGCGTCGCCCAGAGGAGGCGTGACAGCAGCGGCGACAGCAAAAGAGAAACGCATGCTAGGAGACCGGTCAAGGGGTGAACGAACCGTTTCCTGTGCTTTTCGTACTTCACAGCGCTGGTTCTCTTCCATCTATCGACTTCACGCAGCCTGTTTTTTTTCCCTTTTCTCTTTTTCCTTCTGCAACCCTGACTTATTCAATCGCGCCCTTCGTTAACTCCTGTTCACATTCCGTTGCCCGTAACACACAAAAGGAAAGGACAACGTCTTCGTGCAGGTACTCATACCGGAAGAACCCACGCAAGGCAACGATGGAGGTCTACAGTGACGACATTTTCTTTGCTCTTTCCTTAGCACCCATAGGACCACAGAGAATGAAGGAATTAACGCGAGAATGCGTCTCACCGAGGGAGAGCGTGCCACCTGGTCTAGGATGGGATAACGAAGCCTGACAGCGTGGCGCAAAGAAGAACGATGGACGCATGACACTTGCACGAAAGGAATCGTAACACAGGAATTGTTATAGCTGCTCCTCTTTGAAATTAATGCATCCTTCATTTCTCAGGGAGATCGGCTTTTTTAATTTTAAGAAAAGGCTTTCTTACCTCACACGCTAAGTATAGGTAAAAAAAATAATATCCAGGGAGGACGCCGCGATACTTCCTTGTGTGGAGAAACTGAAGTCCATCACGTGAAGCCATACGTTTTTTTTTTTTTTTTTTGCTTCATCTGTGTCCAATGCAACCGACCATTCTCCCTGCCTCCTTTGATGTCCTTGAGGCAAAGGCTTCGCCAACCACGGTCAGCACCGAGGAACTGAATGCGGCGGTTGCCGACCACTTGGCAGAAGGCGATCGCGTCGTGAAGGTGGTCCACTGTCGCGCGTACTACTCCGCGGTCCTCCTCGCCAGCGGCGCTCTCTTGGTCGTGGGAGCGACAGCGCCTGACCAGAAGGAGCGTCCCGTCGAAGTCGTGTATGAGAATGGTGTGAAGGTCGTCTCACGCTCGCGGCCGACCTCGTCCTCGTTCTCAGGCTCTCGTCCACAGAGCAAATCCGCTTCCCTCTGCCTGCAGCACAGTGCACGTCGCTGTGGCGACAGTGGCAGCATCGGCGACGCGAACGCGAACTCAGTGCGCCTGCCGTCAGGGACCCAGCCAGTCACAGACGTCGCCGCTGGGGATGCACACATTGTCTATTGCACGGCGTCGGGCGCCGTGTACACGTGTGGCTTTGAAAACCACTACGGCCAGCTTGGCGATGGCACGGTGTGGAGTGCCTGGACAGAGAGCGATGACGGCAACCGGACAAGTCCTGGTCCTGGTCTGTTCACCCGTTTCTCGGAGTGGCACCGCCATCTTCCGCGTCTGTCCCCAGCCAAGCGCGTCGGTGGTTTTGGGGCAACGGAAGTATCTCTCTTGGCGCAGGACCAGCATGGCCACGACGCGGAGGTGAACTCCGGCGACGATGAAGGCGTGGGTGCGGCGGACCGCCTTGGTAGCGCCGCGGCCAAGAAGACCTACCCCACGGGCGGACCCGTTCATGCAGCCCCTCCGGTACCTCGCACGACCGTACGCGTGCGTGCCGTCTCCTGCGGCGCCCACCACACGCTTCTCTTGACTGAGGCGGACAACTGCGTGTACGCCTGCGGTCGCGGAGAGGCCGGCCAGCTTGGGACAGGCCGACCCTGCCCTCTGCAGCCCACCTTCCGCGCCATTCGCCTTCTTTTCGGTCTTCCCATCAAGCAAGTCCTTGCCGCTGGGGATCACAGCTTTGTCCTCTTGTACACGGGCAAGCTCTTTTCCTTTGGCAGCAACGTCTGCGGCCAGCTGGGGACCGGGCACACACGGCAGGTCTCAGAGCCCACGCCGGTTCGCTTCCGTCTGGACAGCAGCACACCCACCTCACCCGTGAACGCGCAGGACGAGCGGTCCGGAAATGGGCACCCGCCGTTGGGCGAGGGCGGCGCAGACGCGTCCAACGGCACACACGTGCAGCGGCGTGGCGTGGGCTCCGCGAACAGCACCTCACAAATCACGACGGCCCGTGACGTGGCGTCTCCGAGCACAGCCGCGAAGGCCGCCCACCGCGCCCGCAGAATGCAGCAGCTGCTTCTCGATGACAAGACCTACGCCTCTCTCCGCGCACCGTACGCCTCTATCAAGGCAACGCATTTCCCCTTGCGAGCCCGCCGCCTGGATGGTGAGCTGGCGCCAGACGAACCCTTTATTCTTTCGATGTGGGGGTGCGCGACGAACACCATCCTTCTCACAGGCGATCTCGAGTGGCTTTCCTGCGGGCTCCCGCTGACGCGCGGGTGGGCTTCCCAGCACCACACCACTACGGGGCTCAACGGGGCCGACGCCGCGCGGCGTTACGACGGCTACGGTGCACTGGGCCGTCCGTTGCGGCACCTGCGGGAGGCGTACTCGTTCGCTCCCATGTTGTGGTCCCCGATGCTACAGACGGTGCTGGTGGCCATGGCGTCGGCAGTGGGTACGCTGGATCGTGTGACCGTCGGCGCGGGCGCTGGCGGCAGGACGGCGCGGGGAAGCCTCCACAGCACGCAGCGCAGCAGCAGCCAGCGATCCACCCCGAGCCTCGGCCTTCACGAGGGTGACTCATGCGGTACTAGGCAAGGAGACGTTGTCACAGCCGAGCCTCTGGAAGGGTCGAGCACACCAACGTCGCCGCAAGAGGGCTTTGCCGGGCCGCTGGTGGAGTGTTACAGCTACCCACACGCCACGTTCGTGCGCCTTGCCTG
Source organism: Herpetomonas samuelpessoai (assembly GCA_030849835.1). Lineage (NCBI taxonomy): Eukaryota > Euglenozoa > Kinetoplastea > Trypanosomatida > Trypanosomatidae > Herpetomonas > Herpetomonas samuelpessoai. The sequence continues at coordinate 18,001 of JASAOC010002102.1, read as the reverse complement.
CCCCGCGCATGCTACCAGCGCCGCCACCTCCGCCAGCAGTGAGGACGAGAGCCCATTGCAGGGCCTCGCACGCGCAGGCAACGTCACGGGTACATCCGCAGCAGCGTGCCACACGGTATTGCTTGAGGTAGGCGCGCCGGTGCCCGTCGCTGCCGGACATCAACCTTCAGCTGCGGATGGGAGAAACGGCGCTGCGGCGTGTGACGGTGCGCGGAGCCTCGAGGCGTCTTCGTCCGCTGCCACAGCACGGTTGCTTTCGCGTGGGGCGACCCCACCGCCCATGCCAGCCCTGGCACCACCAGCCCTCACGAACCCAAAGAATGCAGCGAGTTCCATGATAGCTCACCACGACGCACCTACAGCACCCGCATGCTGTCCCCTCTCTGTCGCCACGGCGGCGTCACTGTTGGCCGGACTGGGCCTAGACGGGTGCGGGACCGCGCCTGGATCCACCACGCGCAGCCAGGGATACCCAGGAGGACAATCCTACGAAGAGGCCGACGCCGCGCTGGATGAGGACAGGGCAAACCACTTTGATTCCTTCCGTCTCTACGTTGTGCCAGAGAAGAGCGGTGTCGTGTTTCCCATGCGCGACTCCGTCGCCGTGATGTAAATGATTCATGCCGCGAGAGACGCACACGTTTTTTTTTTTTTTTTTGTCATTCGCATATTCTGGTGCACGGAATGAAACCTCCCCATGTACATATGCCCACACGAGCACACCCTGCGTTTGCTTTGGCCACACATCCATGCACCACATTCGCGTGACGCCGCGTTACATCTCGTCAAAAAACAACATCGACAATAAAGTGGAGCAATACAAAGGACACGCAACACCCACACTGGTGAAGCGTGTGAAAGAAACAAGCAAAACAAAAATGTTCTGGCAGGATCTTTGTTGAGAAAAATATCCGCGTTCCGTGTTCCTATGTTGTGAACGCTGCGCGGAACGCACAGGTTATCCCGATTCACCTTCGCTTTGAACGAGAGACCTATTCACCAGATGGGATGTGTTGGTCGTTGCACGCACTTTGATGTGTTCGTTAAACTTCTCTTTCTGCACCCCATGTACTCTCTCTTTCCTCTACCACAATGTACGGGAGACGATTCATTCGAACCTCTGAGTTCCACACGTAGAGAAAGAGAAAGTGTTCCTGTCCGTACCGGCAAAACGTTTTTTTTTTTTTTTTGAAACGACAAGACGCACTAAATTGTTGCACCGGAGCCACGTTGCAGTAGTCTCCACCACCGAAAGAAGGACAATATAGGTGATGAGAGAACATCGCGCTCATGTTTCACTCCTTCGTAGATTGGCTGTGTTCGCGCACGCGCTGCTTCTTGTAGGGCTTTTACACGCTCACCTCGCGGCCGCCGGCAGCGAAGCCTCCGGTAACGCCGCGGTTCGCTTTATTCAGGTGCTGCATCGTCATGGCGCACGCGCTGGGATACCCAAACACAATAACACACTCCTTTGTACCGAGGCACCGTGCGGGCATTTGAGCCCGAACGGAATTGTCATGATGAAGCGTGTGGGCACCTTCCTGCGTACGCGGTATAACGCGGACAGGTCCGTGACGCCATCCCCTCTCTTCTCCTCAGCGGATTACAACCTCGAGCTGGTGTACAGTCGCTCCACAGATGTGCTCCGGACGCTGCAGAGCGCCGAGGCATTCTTATCGGGTCTCTTCCCGGCAGCGGAAACGCGTCTGCCCGCCATTCACACTGTTGCGAAAACGGGCGACACACTGCTCAGCATCACGGCGACAGTGCCCTACTTGCGCATGTACATTCACAATCACTCCGATTGGCCGAAAGCCTTTGGCAACGCCAAAACAGACGCAGCCTTTCCTTCCTGGGAGGTGCTTCGCGAGATGGGGGCGAGTGCCCATAGTGCAGGCTTGTGCGAAAGGGCCGAGACACGCGCCACGTGTGCTGTGGAGCTGTTCGACCTGGCGGCTGCTAAGAAGGCGGCAGGCGAACTCGCAAGGTTCCCTCTGTTACAGGAACGCTATTCGCAGCTCTACGCGGTCGCACTTGCCACCTTCACGGATCGTTTCCACTACGATAAGACTAATGACCTCCACCTGAAACAGGGTGGACGAGGCCGCGTGTTTGTGCGTGAATTGTTGCAGAACATCGACGATCACATCCATGGGGTGAACAATTTCAAGATGATGCATTACAGTGCGCACGACTCAACACTTGCCCCTGTGTGGGCGACGCTTGGCGACCGCAGCGACAATGGCATGCTGCCACCGTTCGCACAGACGCTTGTGGCGGAGCTGCTGCAGGACGGTGCGGGTGCGTACCATGTGCGCGTACTGCGTGGCCACCCTGGGCAGGACCCGGAGAGCGGGTTCGGCTTTGCGTGGGACGCGACATGGCGGATGCGGTGCGTGGATGCGAGCGGAGCGCTGTACGTTGCGGCGGACAACACGTGCCCGCTGGCGGACTTCCGGCGTCTCGTGGCGTGGAGTGCGCCGACGTCTCCGAGCGGCCTGTGCTACCTTGACGAGGAGTTTATGCGCGTGCGTGCCTGTCCCGAGGACGTGGGTGCTACTGCTGCCACTGCTACTGCTGCTGCTGCTGCTGGGGAGGGTGCGCTGAGCGAGACGTGCCGGTACTACCGTGAGCGGTGCCCCGACTACTCGTGCCCGGAGACGGGCTGCGTGCTGAATGCGGTGACGCTGCAGTGCATGTGCATGTCCACTGCGTTGTCGGTCTCTGCGTTCTCTGGACTCGTCGTGGGTGCTGTGATAGGAGCAACCGCAATGCTGTTACTGCTCGTGGTGCGTTTTGTCCGAGAACCCACGCACAAGTACAAGGACTAAACAAAGGAAGAGGATATCGAAAAGAAGTCAAAGGAAATGTATCATCCACACATGGGTGACTCGCACCACCTGTGCATCTCCGCAACTTGTTTTCTTCATTACCAGTGTGGCTGAAGAGTGTGAAATTCCTTCACAAAATGAAAAAGTTCCAAATGAATCGGCTTTGGTGCAGCACAATACCTTTTCTGTGTATTTTTATGTGTTTTTTTTCTCATGGCAGGCTGTCTTTCCGACGAAATTGACAGCGGGGCACTTACACGAAAACGTTTGAAAGAAAAGAGGAGAGGATAATGTGAGACGCAAGTAGACTGCGCAGGCGATCCGATTCGTCTCCAGGACGTAATGCAGCACCGTGGCTGCGTACACACACAGAGTCCGAAGGGGTACGAGATGAAAAGCAATGTTATCAGAGCGTTTTGCGTCGACCACTGGATGAGCCACCTTCTTACCTGCTTCCTTGTCGCCCATGTCTAGGACCTGTTGTAGAAGCTGCTCAGCTCGGCTAACAGGTTGAATCTTTATTGGTTCGCTTTTTTTTCCTGCAGTTTCACTACTGCTTCAGAGATTTACAAGCGACTACGGTCCGCTTACTGTTGTTATCGCCTCTCTTTTAAAAAACAAAACTTTTGATTCCCTTTAGGTGTCCCTTCTCACAAATTCAAGGAAGCTTATCTTCTACCGATTGTACAAACTCCCCACATAAGAACCATTTCTTACCTTCTGTTTCGTCACATGTCCACGGTAATGGAACGACAGCTCCGCGGTGGGCAGCTTGCGCTCTCGCTTCTGTGCCTTGCGGCACTACTCGTCTGTCTTCCTGTAACTGAAGCGGCCGCTCTTGAAAGACATGTGAAACTCATTCAGATTCTGCATCGCCATGGTGCGCGCTCGAGCGAGCCGTCGTATAACCAATCGATGATCTGCACAGAGTCGCCCTGCGGCTACCTCAGCGCCTCTGGGCTGACGATGCTGCAGAATGTGGGTCGGTACATGCGTGACCGCTACAACAAGGACGCGAGTGTGGTGGACGCCCCCATGTTCCCGTCGCGCGACTACGACCTGGATGTTGTATACAGCCGTTCGACAGACGTGCTGCGGACGCTACAGAGCGCGGAGGCATTTCTGTACGGCTTCTTCCCGAACACGGCGGCGCTCTTTCCTGCGATTCACACCCAACCCAAGGCGTACGACTGGCTGCTGAGCACCACCAACGCAATGCCCTACCTGCATTTCTACTACCGGGACAACAAACCTTTTATGCGTGCTGTGGTCAACGTTCCGACGGACAAGATGTTCCCTGACTGGACAGAGCTGACAAGGATTGGTGCGGAGATGTACAGTGAAGACTTGTGCAATGACTATGTGACTCGGTCCGATTGCGCTCAGCAGCTCTACGATATTGCCGCCGCCAAGCGTGCTGTTGGTGAGCTTGCTCACTACCCGCTTGCGGACATGGCGTACACGAGACTCCAGTACGTTTCCCGTGCGGCCTTCGATTACGAGTTCCACTACGACAAGACTGATGACCTTCATCTGAAACAGGGTGGACGAGGTCGCGTGTTCGTGAGCCAGCTGCTTGATAACATTGAGGAGACCATTGCCGGTGGTAATCCGTTCAAGATGATGCATTACAGTGCGCACGACACAACACTTGCCCCTGTGTGGGCGACGCTTGGCGACCGCAGCGACAACGGCATGCTGCCACCGTTCGCACAGACGCTTGTGGCGGAGCTGCTGCAGGACGGTGCGGGTGCGTACCATGTGCGCGTGCTGCGTGGCCATCCTGGGCAGGACCCGGAGAGTGGGTTCGGCTTTGCGTGGGACGCGACATGGCGGATGCGGTGCGTGGATGCGAGCGGAGCGCTGTACGTTGCGGCGGACAACACGTGCCCGCTGGCGGACTTCCGGCGTCTCGTGGCGTGGAGTGCGCCGACGTCTCCGAGCGGCCTGTGCTACCTTGACGAGGAGTTTATGCGCGTGCGTGCCTGTCCCGAGGACGTGGGTGCCACTGCTGCCACTGCCACTGCTGCTGCTGCTGCTGCTGCTGGGGAGGGTGCGCTGAGCGAGACGTGCCGGTACTACCGTGAACGGTGCCCCGACTACTCGTGCCCGGAGACGGGCTGCGTGCTGAATGCGGTGACGCTGCAGTGCGTGTGCCACGGCGGCTCGAACGCGACGGAGACCGACAAGCCGTCGAACACGGTGAGTGGTGGTGCGGCTGCTGGCATTGCGATTGGGACGTTCCTGATGGGCTGTGTGGTGGCCGCCGCGCTGACGGTGCTTGTCTACATCTGGCGTGGGACGAAGGACTATACCGTGATTGAGGCGGAGCACGAGACGCATTAGCTTTAGGTCCACACATCATGCGGCGCTCGCGATCGACCATGTACAGGACTTTGCTAGGTCTGTCATCAATTGGCTTTGCTCGCGGAGAGAGTCCCATCAGCTCGCCGCCTCTTTTGCTTTGTATTTTACATGGCTCCGTCGTCTCTTGCTTTCTTCCCCAAAGGGTTTGCCGCTCTCGTCAATCTGGCGACCAAGCTCGTACGGGTGACGCTTGCGTCGTTGTATAACCGTTGACAGAGATGATTCCGAATGAAGGAGTATGAATGCTGCTCCGCCTGCGAGGATGTTCTCTCTCTTTTTTCCTTTTCCTTGCCAGAATGACTTCTTCATCGATCGATATTCCCTTCCACTGCGGGAATCAGCCTGGGAGTGAAACAAAATAAACAGAAGGAGCTCAGTCTTTTTTCTCCGTCTTCTCTTTTTCCCTTTCTAGCTCTTTCCTTGCGACTGTCGAAGCGGGATAGAATTATTAAACGTGCTCTACGCGCTCAAGGCACATCACGAGACAAAAAACAAATAAAAAAAGAAACTCGAAGGGCACGGAAAGAAGGGTCTTCATCGACGGTGCTAGACTCTCTTTCTCTCCAAGTGTCTTCTATAGCACGCGGAAGCCGATGTAGATGACCCAGTCTAGAGTGGTACGTTATTTCTCAAAACGCAGATTCGCAACCGCATCACCGTTCGTCAGAGGGCAGTACCGACTGTTCGCTCAATCCCCTTATCCGGACACCGTGGCTGGTGCTCCATTCCTTGCATGAACCGCTACGAAAGCTGTCCCCATCTGTCTCGTGAAATCCCTCCCCCTTTTCTCTTCCCTTCCCATCTTGATGCATTTACTCTTTCCTTCATGCTGTCGTTACGTTTTGTCCATTAGGGATGCTTCTTTGACCATGAAGTTCTTTCCCAGTGCGTTGAGGGCGTTGCACATGCTGACCATTGTCTGCATAGTGCTCATGTTGTCGTTACCGTCCGGCGCAACACTCGAGAAGCGCGTCCGTTTGGTGCAAATTTTGCATCGTCATGGTGCGCGCTCGAGCAAACCGGAATACAACCAATCGATGATCTGCACAGAGTCGCCCTGCGGCTACCTCAGCGCCTCTGGGCTGACGATGCTGCAGAATGTGGGTCGGTACATGCGTGACCGCTACAACAAGGACGCGAGTGTGGTGGACGCCCCCATGTTCCCGTCGCGCGACTACGACCTGGATGTTGTATACAGCCGTTCGACAGACGTGCTGCGGACGCTACAGAGCGCGGAGGCGTTTCTGTACGGCTTCTTCCCGAACACGGCGGCGCTCTTTCCTGCGATTCACACCCAACCCAAGGCGTACGATTGGCTGCTGCGGACGACAAGCGCAGTCCCCTGGTTCCACCTCTTTTATGACCACAACAAACCTTTGCTTTACAAGATTTCCAACCCTCCCACAGACGAAGCCTTTCCCGACTGGACGGAGCTTACGAGAATAGGCCGCGGTGTTCACAGTGAGGGGCTCTGCAACCGCTTTGGAACTCGGTCCGATTGCGCTCGGCAACTCTACGACATCGCCGCCGCCAAGCGTGCTAGTGGGCTCCTCAATCAGTATCCTCTTCTGAAGGATGCGTATCATAGGCTGCAGGGAGTTACGCGAGCCACCTTCGCCTACGAGTTCCACTACGACAAGACTGATGACCTTCATCTGAAACAGGGTGGACGAGGTCGCGTGTTCGTGAGTCAGCTGCTCGATAACATTGAGGAGACCATTGCCAGTGGTAATCCGTTCACGATGATGCATTACAGTGCACATGAAACTACACTTGCCCCTGTGTGGGCGACGCTTGGTGACCGCAGCGACAACGGCATGCTGCCGCCGTTCGCGCAGACGCTTGTGGCGGAGCTGCTGCAGGACGGTGCGGGTGCGTACCACGTGCGTGTACTGCGTGGCCATCCTGGGCAGGACCCGGAGAGTGGGTTCGGCTTTGCGTGGGACGCGACATGGCGGATGCGGTGCGTGGATGCGAGCGGAGCGCTGTACGTTGCGGCGGACAACACGTGCCCGCTGGCGGACTTCCGGCGTCTCGTGGCGTGGAGTGCGCCGACGTCTCCGAGCGGCCTGTGCTACCTTGACGAGGAGTTTATGCGCGTGCGTGCCTGTCCCGAGGACGTGGGTGCTCCTGCTACTGCTACTGCTACTGCTGCTACTGCTGCTGCTGCTGCTGGGGAGGGTGCGCTGAGCGAGACGTGCCGATACTACCGTGAACGGTGCCCCGACTACTCGTGCCTGGAGACGGGCTGCGTGCTGAATGCGGTGACGCTGCAGTGCGTGTGCCACGGCGGCTCGAACGCGACGGAGACCGACAAGCCGTCGAACACGGTGAGTGGTGGTGCGGCTGCTGGCATTGCGATTGGGACGTTCCTGATGGGCTGTGTGGTGGCCGCCGCGCTGACGGTGCTTGTCTACATCTGGCGGCGCGGATACGAAAAATCAGTTGCAGTTGAGGTAGCTGTCTAGCGTCGGTGCTGCGTGACAGAAACCAAACCGATAGGTGCGGCAACGCTTTTTTATATATTTTAAATTCGCCTATGCCTTTCAAAGACGTGCACTGTTGCGTAACCTGGTATCATCTTTATTCCGTTCGCGGATTACTTTGCTTGCTTTTTCCCCTTTCACTTACATCACTTATATCACTTATATCACTTATCGTCGTGAAGTCGTGCAGGTGCGTACGACGCACGCTCGCCAAAAGAGAACAAAACTTATGGACCCATCAATCGAACCGTGAAGGGACTCAACGTGAACGTGTTAGTGTGCACGATCCTTGCCAATGCTTGGCCAACTGTGAGGCACGTGAGGCTGGGCATTTGCTGGTGGTGGAGGGAGTTCTACAATGTGGATCACCGGATGCATCTCTTCAAACATGCGGATGAGCCGATCTGTGGTAGTCCTCTGCATCTCTTTTCGTTTTGTTCACATTTGTCTTCTACTCACTTCTTGCTAGTGATTAGCGCTTCGTCTTTGACACCTGGTGGCGATTCCTAATTCACCCAAGTGGTTCCCCATACATCATCGCAGGAGCAGACGAACCAAATCTCGCGTCTGCTGCTTTCCTAGCTACCGTTCGGTGTAGAAACGTATTCTTCTTATCTATTGGTTTGCTGTTCCACAACTCGGCAACGAACTTGGACTGTAGACTGTCCTGTTTGCGCGTTCTCTGCCCATCTTTATTCCTTTTCATTGATCTTTATTCCTCTCGATCTCTCTCTACTTTTTTTTTTTCCGTTTGCTCTGTGTTTACCTCTTTTTCAAAAATCCTCACTGTAATTACTTTCTCGTTGCACTTTCTAAACGTCACTTCCCTGTTCATATATTTCTTGACTACTCATTGAAGTTTCTGCAAGCCGTCTCGACCGACATGTCGCAGCCCGCAAACGCTGGAGCGAAGTCGAACCTCGCCGTTGTCACCTTTACCGTTCGTGGCCTGTCAGATGCGTACCTCAAGGGCTACCTGGACGAGCTTTCGGCGCTGCGAAACAACCCGGAGGTCTCTGTTGTGGGACGCCAGCGTAGGGCTCATCACCGTCCCCGCACCTCCCCTGACTCTCCGACCGCCCCGAGGATCCCAGGGAAATCCCTCCATGAGGTGCACAGTGTCGAGGAGTTGAGCTTCGCCGTGGTATCGGATCACGACGAGCTCGGTGCGTGGGGCCGCACCTTTCCAGTTCCTCTCGTGCCGGTTGCGGCCGACGATGGCACGACCGTTTACACAGGGCAGGCCTCCCTACCGCTGACAGCCCTAGAGGCGTACCAGCGAGCGGGCTCGCCCTCGGACAAGCGGCCACCCCTGACGTGCCGCCTGGTGATTATCAAGTCGTCCTTGCTCTCGACCCCTCCTCTCCCAGCGATTCAGGCCAGCCCCGGCTCCGTGATTCTGGCGGTTGACAATGCCCATACCTATCCTCGCCCCGTGCACTTGCAATCGCTGAAGCTGCCTGCCAAGGTCGATCTCGCTGATGCGGCAGCCCTGACAGACGTCAGCAAGGTGGAGATGCTGTTGCAGGGCGAAGAGGCGTGGGAGGCGATAGTGGATGTGGCGGACCAGGGTATCAGTGACAATCATCCGCACCCCTTCCCTGAGGCCCTGCCCAATGTTCGCTTCTCTCCCGTCGAGACCCAGTTCCCTTTTCTCCGCACACTCGCGAGGGAGTCGCCGAGTACGGCGCGCCAGCGCAGCTTGCAGCCGCCGCCGCGCACTGAGGTAACCGGCTTCGACGTGGAGGACGACACAGTGTCCAACCGTGGCCTTGGCATGGTACCCCAACGAGGCCCGATGCTCTCCCTCTCTTTCTTTGGCAACGACCCGCGGAAGCGCTACAACCGCGAGGAATGGCTGGCCTCACTTCCTTCCAGCTTGCAGGCGAGCGTGGTGGAGGAGGACATGGTTCGCCTTGACGCGCACGCGAAGCAGGCAGGTGATGGAGTCAAAGCAGAGAAGGACGTGGTGCTGCGGACTGTCCCGTTCAGTGTGACACGCGTACGGCCGGTGCCGATGGACGGTAGTTGCTGGTGCGAGACCGTGCTACCCACACCAGCCCCCCTGAAGCGCCAAATGGATGAGGTGAAGCGGGAGCAGGAGCAGGCGCGCTTGGCAAAGGCGAAGACCCCACCCACGCCGCCCACGTCGGTCACAACAGACGCGAGCCCCAACAGCACCCATCCCTCCGTGTCTCGTGGACACACCAACGTCAAACCTTCCACCGCCTCGTCCATGGCATCGTACTGCGGCAGCGATTCCGATGACGAATGGGGCTTACCGGATGCAGTGAAAGGATGGTGCGTCCGTCCACTGTGGCACGCGCGGCCGGTGGCAGGGCCGGGGCTCGATGTCACACGTACCCAGGACTGGTGGAACTGTGTGGTGGACCTTGGCTGCCTCGAGAATCACGCGCTGGAAATCGAGGTGGAGGTTCCGCTGGCCTTGCTGCCAGCTTCCTTGCGTCCCTCCGTCACGGCGCCAGGCGGCAAAGGAACTGGCAGTGCATCACGCGCGGTTCGGGGTTCGACCGTGCTCATCTCGTCCATGTTCAATCAGGATACCAAAGGAGTGATGCAGGCCTCCCTCCCGTGCCGACTACCTGTCTACCCGAAGGGAACCACCACCACCTCTGGCGCGCCCGTGCCGAACCAGATCTGGGTCTTCTTACACGTGCAGTATCTCTTTGTGTTCCCATACAATCACGACAACAACGACCTTCGCGTCGTGCGGTCTTGCGAAAGTTACGACCGTCTCAAGGTACCGACGCTGGTGGGGCACCGCGGGCTGGGCAAGACGTACACGCGCCGGGGGGCGAAGCCTGGCCAGGCGCCCATGTCCAAGCTGGCGGAGAACAGCATCGAGTCCTTGAACGCGGCTCACCAGCGTGGCTGTGCGATGGTGGAGTTTGATGTGATGCTGACGCGTGACCGCATTCCTGTCATTTTCCACGACCCCATGCTGGTGCTGCACGCCAAGGAGAAGCAGAGGGCGGCGCGTCAGGGCGATGGTGCGGTTGTGGCGGCCCAGCAGGCCCATGCCCTGGATGAGGTGGAGCGGTACGGCATGGCAGAGGGTGAGGAGGACGAGGACAGTGCGTCAGCGCTTGCTCCACCCTATCTGTCCGCCAAGGAGACCACTGCTCTGACGCGGCTGCAGCGGTGGTATCTGCAGAAACTGGGTAGCTTTGTACCCATTCCGGTGGCAATCCACTCCCTCACCAAGCGGCAGCTCGACGCATTGGTGACTGAGAGTTTTTCGTTTGGCGGACAGGAGCCGCCGCGCCTCAAGATACTCATCCTGCAGCACTGGCTACAAATTCTGCGCATTTACCGCAACCGTGCCCGACTCCAGTGCATGCAGGACCGCAAGATGTGCATCCAGCCCACAGACGAGGACGAGTTTCACGGCTGCGGCGATCTGGCCGCCGCGAACACCTTTGGGCAACCTACAGGACCGCTGGCGCGACAGGTGTCTGTGGCGAACGCTGCGGGCGGTCTGACGAGCCCCCTGGCGTCCTCCTTTCTCAGTCAGAGTGCCCTCGCAGGGGCTCCATTGACCTGCGACGGCGCCGCTGTGACCCTTCCCACGCGCTACCGCGACCCCATCGAGGGGATCGTGCCGATGCTGGGCTTGTACAAGAGCCAGCTGCGTCGCGCTAACCGGATGCTGGAGCGCCAGGTGGACATCACGAACCGCATCCCGGCGTTCTACGAGCTCTTCCTCCTCACCCCACCGTCGCTCAGCCTAAATATCGAAGTAAAGTATCCGTTCATGCCCCGCTGGGATGCCAACCTGTTCCAGCAGACGGACGCGTTCGAGGTCAATGGGTTCGTCGATGCCATCCTCGACGTCGTCTTTGCCTACGTGGATGAGGGCCGCGAAATTGCCTTCAGCAGCTTTGAGCCTGATATCTGTCTCGCCCTTGCTGCGAAGCAGAGCCGCTACGATGTCCTCTTTCTCAGTGATACCGAAGAAAGAGTGGACCTCAAGGACTACCGCAGCTTCTACCTTGAGGGAGCGATTCAGTTCGCGCACGCTAATGGACTCGCGGGCATCTCCATCAACGCCGCCACGCTTCCGCTGGCTCGAAAGGACACCGCAGACGGCGCCGCCGACGGCCGCACGCCGGAACCGGCGACTCGCGAGACTTCCATGGAGCTCTTCAACCCGGACAAGAACGTGACCGTCGATGGCAAAGGCGAAGCCAAAGCGGGGCGTGTGCCCCTTGTTCGCGAGCTGGTTCGTCGCAAGGCCGGTGGGAAGAGCATTGGCCCTTCGGACGAGACGGAGCTGCGCACCATGTGCGACTGGAAGGAAGGGCAGGACATGGTATCCGCTGCTCACGCACGCAACCTCAAGGTGTGGACATGGGGAGACAATAACAGCGATCTCTTCTTTGCCTACATGCAGGGAGTCTACATGGGTGTCGACGCGATCATTACCGACCACGTGCCCGTGTAGCTCCGACACCGAGGGATTTATCCTGTTCTCTGCCAACTATTCTTTTTTTCTTTTTCGAATATTGCCTTGCAAGCACCGATTTTCTCATTTCCTTCTATGCTCACCGGATTCAAAAGCGATTTAATCTTCATGTTTCGATTCGTTCGCGCTCCGCCCAAACCTACATGCGCACACGCCTGCTTTTCCATGTGTTTTATTGCGGAGCCGCTTGTGTTGGTATCCCCTCCTCTCCCCTCCCCCCCCCCCCCAGGAACGAGATGGGAATGCGAAGAATGACGACAGACGCAGCACTGCAACTGACGGTCAGCACCCGTAAGGACGACACAAGGTAAAGAAAGCTGATGACGGAGGTGTTGCCGTCAGCGTTGGACATGGGAGAAGCAGCATCCACGTGCGACTGCGAGCGGCCACGGCTCGGCCTTGCGATGTTACATTTCGTTTCCTCACGCACACACGCGCCCATCAACCGTTTCGTGGAAAACAGACGTACCTTCACTTCATTTTTTTCTCTGTCCGTTCAAGTCGAAGTCCCGTCCCCCCCTCTCCATCTCTCTCTTTTCATCTGTAGTTGTTCATTTAACGCCTCTACCTGTCCCACTTCGTCAAAACGCCTTTTGGCCTTTCAAAATCCTTTTTTCTTCTTCGTTGCTCCACCCATTGGCGGTCATTCTTTAACGAGATTATTCGTTTTTTTTTTCTCTCTTCTTCTATTTGTTCTCACTTTTTTTCTATACTGTTTTCTGACACCCCATGCTTCTTTTTCCGGCGAATGGTTTCGCGCGTGACCCGCTAAGACTCTTGGCACTGTTTCTCTTAGTTGCCTTATCGTCGGCCGCATTTGCCACTCCCACGTATGTTCTTCAGCAGGTTCAAATCGTTCACCGCCACGGCGCGCGATCCCCCATCGTCAGCTACAACGAGACAGCCATCTGCGGCACCGAGTTCCCGTGTGGGTATCTGAACCGGCCTGGACAGACGATGCTGCGCAACGCCGGCGCGTTCCTGCGCGAGCGCTACACGCAGGACGCGAGTGTGGTGGACCCTGCGGCGCCGTTCCTGGACAGTGACGCGTACAATCTGACGGTGTCGTACAGCCGCTCCACGGATGTGCTGCGGACGCTGCAGAGCTCCGTGGCGCTGCTGCGCGGCCTCTTCCCTGATATGGATAGCCATTACCCAGCCATCCACAGCATGGATGCGGGCCTTGACACCATGTTGAGCAGCGACGCGAAGGCCGCTGTGTCCCTCATGAAAGCGTACGGAGATGAAGAAGAGCGAGCTGCATGTCAGCCACTCGTCGACGACTTGTTCCCTGCGTTTGAATCCCTGCTGGACGTTGCCCGTGAGGTGCACTCCGAGGGATACTGTGAGAAACCCAAGAAGCGCCACAAGTGCGCTAAGAAACTGTGCAGCATTGGCCAGTCCTATGAGTCGCAGGGAACGTTGGCCAACTACCCAAATCTCGAGCGGAATTTACCAAAATTATGCAACGTGAGCCTGCTGCTCTCGCGGACGCGCTACGGCTACAACACTTCCAAAGAGACTCACCTTAAGCAGGGAAGCGTGGGCCAGGAGCTGGCACAGGAGATTATTGCCAACGCACGTGCGTTTGCGCGTCGCCGGCCGCGAGGAGCTGGTTCACCAGCCGCACAGGCCGATTTCAAAGTGCTCGAGTACAGTGCGCACGACACGACGTTGGTACCGCTTGCAGCAACACTGGGCGATGGCGCCTCTGACGACGGCATGCTGCCTCCCTACGCAACCACGTATGTGTTCGAGCTTCTCCGACAGGCTGACCACACCGATCCAAACGCGTACTTCATCCGTGTCTTGCGTGGATACCCGGGTGTGACCCCAGCGTCCGGCTACGTCTTTGCGTGGCACCCCTTCACGCTGCGATGCACCAGCGCCGACGGAAGCGTTTACGTGGCTACCGATAACGTCTGCCCTGTGGAAGATTTCGCTCGCTTTGTGGACTCCTCAAAACCACAAGACGAGGCAGGATTGTGCTACGTGGACCCTGCCATTTGGGAGCGTGCAGGGTGCGAGCGCACCGACAAGGTTGTGCGTATGACAAGCGCTGGTGATGCGGAGATGTCCAATCCTTACGCAGCCGCGCGCCAAGAGGTGGAGGAGCATTTTGAAAAAGAACTGACCACGGACTGTCTCTTGTTTCGCCAACGCTGCCCGCGCTACGCATGCGCGGAGGGTTACACACTCGATGCGGCCACCTATCGCTGTCGAGAAAATGTCCCAGAGCACACAGAGGGCGCTTCTTCGCAGAGCGCTGCCGTTGCTGACGAGACGTTTTTTTCGTTAGGGGTGCAGATGCTGTGTGGCGCCATGTTTCTGACTGGTGCAGTGGTCTTCTCGGTCGGCATCGACAAGATGGTTGGCCCTTGTGGCGGCCGTGATGCCCAAGAGGAGGAGGAGGAGGAGGGGGAAGGAGAGGCTGAGGTGAGGGGTCGCGTCCACCCGACGGGGGATCCCTTGCGTTCCCGTGCCGCGTTTCCTATTCGGCAGCGCGGCGCGCGTGGTCTGGCCGGGGAAGTCCGCTCACCTTCCTCTCATGTACTGCGAGGGACTTCACGGGCAAAGGGACCGGTGAGCGCCTTTGAAATGGCGCTCGTCGCCGCCCCATCTCTCTCTGAGTCCCGCGGAAGCGTCAGCAATGGTAGCTTCAGCGCAACGAAGCCGCCACCTCTGTGACCCTTGTCTTTCTGCCTTCTCAGGAAGGTTGTACGAGAAAACAACAACCTTTTCCCCTCTGGTTTTCACACCCTTCCCAATGGTCTGATGTCGTTCCCCTTCTGTTGTTTCCCTTACACGTTCAAATCTTGCTTGCTTGCTTACTCTCCCCCGTGAGGTCTGAAATCGCTGTCAAGGAAATGCACGTCGCCGCTACTAACGCCCAGAGGGTTGAGAGAGGAGCACACTTGCTGACGACTGCCACCGCACGGCAGGTGCGAAGATGCGCACAGTCAACGTCGCCTGGTCTCCGTGGGAGAGAGACGAACGGAAATGACCGGCCGTTGCCCCATGCGTGAGTTCCTGTCTTTGGGTTCATGTCGCCTTCCTTCTGGGTCCTTGCTTCGCAGTTGTTTATTTCTTCACGTCTAGATCTACAGCTCTGTTTCGCCCTTTTGTTTTAAAACATTTTGCTGTTGACGCAGCATCTGACTAGCTCCCCGGCGCGCGCGTGTCTCGGTGTGCTTGTCCGCGTTGGATCTCTTTTTCTCGCACAAGGGAAGTAGCCACATACACCTTTTCTTTTTAGTCCCTGGTCCATCTCTCCAAGAGCGCTTTGCTTTTTTTTTCTGTTTGCTATCGTCACCAACGTCCACGTTTTCCGTGAATTTGCTTAAACTTGTTTTCGCAGTCTTTTTCCTTTTCATCAGCTTTACGATTTATCTTTTGACGACCAAAGGCACCGATTTTACGATGCCTGCGACGCTCACTTCGCTGATCTTTGCCGTTGTTCTGGCATGTTGTGCAACGGCAGCGTGGGCGGCCCCAGAGTACGAGCTGCACCTTGTGCAGGTGCTTCATCGCCACGGCGCGCGATCCCCCATCGTCAGCTACAACGAGACAGCCATCTGCGGCACCGAGTTCCCGTGTGGGTATCTGAACCGGCCTGGGCAGACGATGCTGCGCAACGCCGGCGCGTTCCTGCGCGAGCGCTACACGCAGGACGCGAGTGTGGTGGACCCTGCAGCACCGTTCCTGGACAGTGACGCGTACAATCTGACGGTGTCGTACAGCCGCTCCACGGATGTGCTGCGGACGCTGCAGAGCTCCGTGGCACTGCTGCGCGGCCTCTTCCCTGATATGGACAGCCATTACCCAGCCATCCACACAGTGGATCGCAACACGGATATCATGCTGCGGAGCGACGCGGCCCCAGCGGTGAAGGCGAAGCAGCATTACGGTCGCCCGGAAGAGGAGGCACGCTGCCTCCCGGTTCTGGACAAGCGTTTTCCCGATCACAATGACATCCTCGAGATGGCACGCGAGGTGCACTCCGAAGGCAAGTGCGCGGCGAGGGAGGATCGCCTCTCCTGTGCCATGGCCTTGTGTGATATTGGACTCGCGTATGAATCGACGGGGGAACTGAAGCAGCACAAGAAGCTCAACAAGAACCTTGCTGAGCTCTGTGAGGCGTCCGTGTGCTCTGTAACCTTTCAGCTCTCCTTCAACAACACCGATCCTGCGCAGGTGAGCCAAGGAAGCTTGGGCCAGCCTCTGGCACAGGAAATGATTGGGCACATGCGTCAGGCAAAGTCACGCGACAAGCCAACTTTCAAGTTTTACGAATACAGTGCGCACGACACGACGGTGGCGCCGCTGTCGGCCACGTTTGGTGACAACTCTGCTGTGGGCATGATGCCACCCTTTGCGACCACGTTTATCGTAGAGCTGCTTGCCAAGAGGAAAGGAAAGAGCGGGGGCGGCCGCAAGGCAAAGCGCACGAGCGAGGACGACGAGGTGGACTACTTTGTTCGTGTCTTGCGAGGCTACCCTGGTGTCACCCCAGAGTCAGAGTACACCTTTTCTCTGCAGCCCTTTGAGATGCAGTGCATGACCACGCTTGGGAAGGTCTATGTGGCCGAGAACAACGTGTGCCCGTTCGAGGACTTTGTGCGCTTTGTGGACTCCACCAAGCCTGGGAAGGGAGCGGGCCTGTGCTACATTGACCCCATCTTTTACGAGCGTATGAAGTGCCCCAAGCACGGACCGCTGCTGGTCGCGGGCGGAGGTGAGCCAGATGGGGAGAGCGGGGACGGCGACGCTGGCACCAAGCCTGCGGACGACTGCCTCCACTTCCGCCGGCTCTGTCCTTCCGTGGCGTGCCCGGAGGGGTTCTACCTCAGCGCTGTCGACTACGGTTGCTACGAAAAGAAGACGGTGCGCAGTGGTGGTGGGGACTCTTCGGCGGTCGTCGCCGTGGGGGCAGTGGCATTCTTCCTTGGGGCCCTAGTGGGCCTGGGCCTGCTGCTGGTGAAGCGGCTGTGCGAGCAGAAGCGGCGCCGACAGGGTTACAGTCTGCCCACACCGAGCGCCGTGTAGGGAGGGAGGGAAGACGGCGGGTGTGGCCTTCTCACTGCTTTATTTCTGCGTAGTTTGTGTGTGTGCCTATGATGATGTACGCGCCAGGCATTGACTCTTCAAAATGAAAAGGAAAGCGCACTATGGAAACGATTTCAGCGTGTAGCAACCCCGAACAGGGTAGTGCTTTCACCGAATGGAGTGACGGGGTAGAAGAAGGAAGACAAAGTACCCGACATGAATATACTCGAGGGCGGGGACTAATATAATACAACTAAACTGCTCTCACTGCTCTGATTGAAGCGGACAAACTCAGCGTTCTTTCCCTTCACCCGCCAGATTACGGAAAGGTCCTTCGTTTCTAAAAACTAGTTTCTAGTTATAACGTGTTTCTCTCTCTCACACACAACCTTTACGACCCGTGCATCGGGTCCCTGCCGATCCCCCTCGTCCCAGGTGACGCAGGGGGCAGTGAAAAACGGGATCATCATCCGGAAATTCCGGGAGTCCCAGGCTACCCCTCTCGTAGGCGGGAACACGGAGGCAGACACCATGTCTGGCATGTGCCGTCACCCGAGGGAGCGCATCGACGGTGGGGGCTACGTGGAGCCCGTGCTCGATGCCAAAGGCAAGCAGGCGTATGCCGTCAGCATGGACAGCACCGAAGCCCGCCTGCAGCACCTTTGCGCGCGTCTTTGTTATTCAGTGATAGGTAGGTTTTCAGATTTGACCAGACACACTGCTGGTGCAAAAAGGTTTGCGCAGTCCGGGAATCGAACCCGGGCCTCCCGCGTGGCAGGCGAGAA